>ML677340.1:16707543-16773277 GCA_007922305.1 Dermatemys mawii
TTTTGAACTCGGCTGGAGGAATGCGGAAGTACCTCTTTAGAGTTTCTTTCTTAACTCGGCAGATAAGCAATGCAAATGTTTAAGGAGGGAGCCTGTGTGAAAACAAAGCCTTCTGTGAACGGAGGCTCACTAACAGGCTTTCAGAAAAATGGAAAAACCACTGTCTCTCTCCCTCCGCATACACACAACGCGTCCCCCCTCACCCCCTTCGTTTAAAAAGCACGTTGCACCCAGCTGAATGCTGGGATACCTGCCCTAATGCGCTGCTCTTAATGCCGCATTAAGTGCCCCAAATGTGGCCATGCTATACCGCAGGAGCATCTGAGTGTGGACATACAATAGCGCTATACATATTACTGTATAAGGGGACCGCTATAACCTATAGCGCTATAATCTTGTAAGTGTAACCATACCCTTTGTTAAGTCCAGACCTGATAGTGTCAAATTTACAGATGAACTGGAGCTCAGCAGTTTGTGAATTATGAGAGCTGACAGGATAATGATGAGATGAAGAACTTTAAAGAAAAAATTACTAATTACTCCACCATCCTGCCTCTGTTAGGTATCTCAGCTTCAACCCTCTATTTTTGGTACTGCTTCTGTATGTCATCTCCATCTTCAGTTTTAAATCAGGTTATGTTACTGGTATGAATGGGTGTAAATGAGAGCAGTATTTTATCCTTGTTCTGTAAGGAAGTGTACACAACATTGCGGGTTTTAAGTCTGTAGCCATATTCTGGGGCCTACAGAGAGTGGACATTGGAACATCACCCTTTGAAAAAGTAAACTCTTTTTTTGAGCAGGACTAACTATACCGTGTGTTGCAGGAGATAAAGATAAAGAGGAAGAGGTAAGTTTCCCCATCCTGCTTGGTGACTAATATCACTGAAAGCTCCAGCAGGAAGCACTTTCTTTATTCTTGAGGAGGCTTCTGGCAGGCCCCTGAACAGGATGCAAGGGAAGAGAAGGCTCCTTACTGTCTCGCCAACCCACAGAATTCAATAAAAACCTGTTTGCCTTGCGAGATCAACTTAAGAACAAAACAGAGGCATTTTTTAATAAGAACAGTTTATTATCTAGAATGTACAACCAGCTAGAATGGATAAAGATTGGAGTTGGTATTAAAGTAGATGGGGGTAACTTTATTATCTGAGCATGCATTTTATTTTATTTTATTTTTCTATTGCTATCTCCATAGACAGTTCAATTAAAACCTACCATTCTATTCTATCTGATATTTCAAACAAGCCAGCACTTGTTTGATCATTTTCTCACCACTGTGGGAAAAATGTGTCCTTGGGCCAAATCACCTCTGAAGTCAGTGGAAGAATATCAGGGGAAAAGCTGATCTCTTAGCAACTTGATATATGAACCAACTAGTGTAACAGTCCCTTTAGACTAAAACGTTGAAGAATTAAGTGTGGGGAAAATGAATTTACCCTCCCCCTATACACAGATCTTTAAATTCAGAAATGACAGTTTAAGGCAGGGGTGGGCAAACTACGGCCCACAGGCCATATGCGAGCCACCGGCCATTTTTATCCGGCCTGCGAGCTCGGGCTGGGGGAGCGGTGCAGTAGCCCCACGCTCCCGGCTCGGGGTGCCAGACCAAGCGCAGCAAGCCACGGGACCCCGCACCTGGCTGAACATGGTAAGCAGGGGGGCGGGGCTTAGGTGGTGGGGTCCTGGCCAGTGGTGGTTGGGGGGTGGTCTCGAGAGGGGGCAGTCAGGGAACAAAGAGCAGAGGGGCTTAGCTAGGGGGTGGGGTCCTGGGGGTGGTGGTTAGGGTGTGTGGGTCTCGAGAGAGGACAGTCAGGGAAAAAAGAGCAGGGGAGCTTAGATGGAGGTGGGGTCCTGGAGGGTGCGATCAGGGGACAAGGAACGGGGGGTGGTCGGATGGGTCGGAGGTTCTGTGGGGGGCCGTCAGGAGGTGGGAAGAGGATGGGGGTCAGATATGGGGCAGGGCTAGGCTGTTTGGGGATGCACAGCCTTCCCTACCCAGCCCTCCTTATAATTTTGAACCCCAATGTGGACCTCAGGCCAAAAAGTTTGCCCACCCCTTGGTTAAGGTATGCTGTGCCAGCACATTTGTTACAGTATAACCACACAGATAATTGCATGCATTTCTCTCATTTTATCATTTGTGATCATTTATGTTTCCATTTGCCTTTTTACTGCACACTTGATACTTGTGAAGCTGCTCCATGAAGCCAGGATTCGGACAGATAGCAGGTCTTGCATTTTTCACCCAAGAAAATGCTCTAGCAAAATTGAGTCCTTCTGAATTAATTAGAAAAGCAATGATGATTGTGGCACCACGAGAAACTCCTGCATTACAGTGAACTAGCACCACTCCATCCTTCAAGAGAAAAATGAAACACATTAATCATTTGAGATACTGTATTACTGTCAATTGTATACACAATGACAGATTTCATACACCATTTCCTAATGTTTATTTAGGTTTAATAAAAGTACTTTGTCTAGCTCTAAGCAATTGTGTAAATATCAATACCTACAAACAAGGATAAAGTGCCCTAAACAAAACATCTTACTGACCAAAGCTGCTTCACAAGAGCCACGTAATAATATAAGTAGCCTCTTTTGAAATTAAGAACCTCCCATTCTATACTAAGATCCTACAATCAATTACCCCCAAATCCTTCAAGCCATTCCTCTTCACTCCCTAAAACAGATTCCTTGCAGCTTGCCCTAAAGTTAAGAAATCCAGGCTCTGTCACACCAATGGTGTTGAGGAGAGCAAGTCCCAGAGTCAAGGCTCCCATAGGGAGAATGCCCTGCCCTAGCCCCATTCCTTTTAAACTAAGGGGCTGCCAATTTCAGCATGGGTCTTATTTGTAATGTGGAGAGGAATTTTCCTATGTTTTGTAATCAGGCTAAAGACAAGAGAATGTGGCAAATTGTGATTGCAAAAACAAGGGCAAGTGTTTGAAAATCCTGCAGATCCAGTCCCACATTCCTTGCACACTCAACACTCATTCATCATTATTTATCTAACTGTATTATTCTCAGGCCTCGGAGCCCCAGTCTTGGACCAGAACACGGTTGTGCTAAGCACTGCACAAAATGTGAGGACTCTGGGTAGGCACGATAAGGCTCATGAATAGCTCTGTCAAAACAGACCTTAGAAAAACATATATACTGAATTGAAATAAATTTGCCATCTACTCTGTTTTGTACTTTGATTAGGCATAAATGACTAGAGATAGACCTGAGGAGCAAAATCCTGACCCTGATCCATATCTGAACTTCCCTCAGGTTCACAGGGGTTCATTCTGGGAGTTACTTTCAGACTCGTCTCTAATTAAATAATAATAACAAATAGTAATAATATTTCTTTTAAAACAGCCTGGACCTTGTCTGAACAACATTTTTGGATATCCTGCACAACTTTTTAAAGATGTTGCTGTTTTGATAAAAATAATGTAGATTACTATACAATTAAAAAGGAAACCACCATCCAGAAAATCACAGGAAATGCATTTTATCTTTGGAACTGATGGGAAACCTAAAGACTATCAAAGTTGTTATAAAGCAAAAAAAATTAGTATTTACCTTACACAAGCTTTGTGATGCCTGCATCTTAGTCTGTGACCTAGTCTATCTCACTTCCATTGAGAAAAATCACTAGCACCATTTGCTGAATGAAGATACTGAAACTGTGACAGACCTCTTAAAAGTACACATATGCTCAAGATCACTTTTTGAATCGAAGGACACCTCAGGATCTACTCCGCCCCTTTTCCAAAGCCCCACCCCACTCACTCCATCCCCCCATCTCTCCCTCGCTCACTCTTCCCCACCCTCACTCACTTTCACCGGGGCTGGGCAGGGGGTTGGGATTCGGAGGAGGGGAGAGCTCTGGGCTGGGGCCGAGGGATTTGCCGTGTGACAGGGAGCTCTCGGCTGAGCCTGGGGCAGGAGATTCGGGTGCAGGAGGGGGTACAGGGTGCTGGCTTTGGGAGGGGGTCAAGGCAGGGCTTTGGGGTTCAGGAGGCTATGAGCTGTTGGCTCCCAGAGGGGACTCAGGGCTGGGGATTGAGGTACCGCCTCCCACTGGGCAGCTCTTATCTCCAGTGGCTCCAGGTCAGCGGCAGGCGCAGCAAGGCTAAGACAGGCTCCCTGCCTACTCCGGCCCCACATCGCTCCTAGAAGGGGCCAATGGGCCCTTGCAGCTCCTGGGGTGCGGAGGACAGGGAGCATGTGGCTTCATGAGCTGCCCCTCTCCGCAAGCACCACTCCCACAGCTCTCCCAGCCAATGGGAGCTGCGAAGGCGGTGCTTGCAGGCAGGAGCAGTGCACAGAGGAAGACCCCTGCCTCCCCCAACCCCCGTGGGCTGCCGTGGTCACTTCCAGGAGCGGTGTGGGGCTGGGGTAGCCTTAGTGCCTGCCACACAGTGCTGCCTCAGGAGATTGCGATCAATTGGGAGATCCTCTAGGATCGACCACCTGATCGTGATCGACCGGTTAGTGACCACTGTTCTAATCTAATGGAAGTCTAGCACACATTAACATCTTGAAGGACAGAAATATTAGTGTTGCCATGAAAGGCTTTATAAGAATACCTCTGATTATGGAGAAGTAACTGGAAAATTAACTTCTGAAGTGGCGCAGTGACACTAAACTGGCAGGTCTCATTTAGGAATGAAGTGGAAATCGTAACTGGAAACCTGAAGGAGGTCATTAAGTGACACCCCGTTTCAGGTAACTTGTTAATGATATGTTAGAAAGAAAGAACACTATGTGCCACAAAAGAGGATGGGGCAATGTTACCTTCCTTTATCCTAAGCTATGTTAATAATGAACATGATAGATCTAGTGGAATAATCCAGAACCATTGTCTGGGCATTTTCTCTTCTTGCACTGTTCAAGTTAATGGCCTGTATCAAATATAGTAATTCAACTTGTGACAGTTAGAGAGGACTTTGATTATCTGTACAGCCTGCCAAACTTTTTAATAATTCTGGCATGAGATGTGACATTTTTTCCCCATCTCTACCCTGACTTTGTCTTAATTCCTGTAGAAAAAGGAATCAGCCTAAAAGAGAAAAATTCTGTTCCCAGACTTGCTTCATAGATCTCAGTTCTGATTTCCTGGTCTCACATTCTGTAGAAATGAGATCAATTCAGTGCATGTACACAGAACAGAATATAAGAAATGAAAGCTGCCATGCAGCTCTGAGAGTTTTGTCCTATTTCCTACTTTTGTTTTTTTACAGGATTTTTAACATGCAGTTAAACACAAGCTTATGTCTATCCCTGTTCAGTAAATGTTTGCTGATCAGGGATGGTTTTCTGAATCAGGACCTTTGGTTACAGTTACTAACGTGTGCTCTAACTATTTTTATGTTGAATTCATAGTTTAATGTGTTTCACCTTTAAGGGGGATTCAAAGGACATAGCATGCTGGCGTATCCCTGACAGCTGGAGGAAGCCAGCAAAACCCCACTGATTTCCAGGGGCACTGCCAAACTCCCTGCTTCTTCTCTGGTATGTCAAAACACTGCCTACCTAATGGATGAATTCTGGGAAGTCTACAATGGAAAGCTTATAGAGCTTTCTTTTTCCCCTGAAGGTTTTAATCCTAGAAGAAGGATCTGGACCTTTGTCAAGACTTGCTTATCAAAAAGTCACTCATTGCTCTAGATCAAATTAAGAAATACTGCACACAAAAAAAATCTAGTAGATAATAGTAAACAATATCTGATCACTCTAAGAAAAACCATGATTGATTGGTTATTGTTGTTGTTTTTAACTAAGGAAAACTGTTTTATGTTATTGCCACATACCCAGGATAACTAATAATATGAAGTATTGATTTACCAGCATCTTCACTTGCTCAATAAACTCAAAACATTCCGGAAAATATGATGTGATGTCAGTCTCAGGGAGATCCAGTATAGAAATGTTCTTGTATACAAAGTCATTGGGGAAGGCATTTTCAACTCCATATGCCACATTTAGGACATGAGTAACCTAAGCCAAAAAAGGTAGTTTATGAAGACAACAAGCAAAATGGACAAGAACAAAAATAGCATTATCCATTAAGCAGACAACAACTGGAACCTCAAATAGTAGTACTCAATTTTATTTAGACATTCTGTCTTTGTTTCTGACCTATCTTTACGAATCCACTTAAGATTTTGTCAAGTATTAAAATGTATGAAGCAGCATTTCCATTTTCTTCAGTCTGTCTTAACAAAAGAAGATTAACCATTAGGATAAGGATGATGTTTCAAGTAGATAACTTCTGAAAAATAATCTTTGAGAAGTTGTTGTTGCGACAGGTTAAAGTCTGCATCTTAGGTTATCTAGTTCCTTTCATAAAGAAAGCGCTTAAAATTTGCAAAATACTTATAGGAAGCACCTCACTTATCACAGAAACATAGCCACCTCAGGGGTGGAATGAACCTTCTATTGAATAGCGCATAGCCACAGTATGTAACAGATAATGAAAGAATATGAAGAATTCCATATCCAAAAAACTACTATGGGAATTTTTAGGCTGGTAAAATCTGAATAACCAATTGAATTTGGCAAGCCTGACACCTTGTTGAAAGGAGCCATGGGATCTTGAATGACTATGAGAAGGCAAAAACATCCCATCTTACTGTGGAGAGGCCCCAAATTAAAGTAAGACCGTGAGGGTCTTCTGCTTTCTGAGTGTGCTGACTGGTGCTCTACCAGACCTTTGCCTGCTAGCAATATTAGGCATTCTGGGAAAAGATCTGGCCAATGGGCCTTCCCCCTCATGCTAAATCATATGATGGAACAGTTACTGCTTCCCCCCACACAGATGAAGAGAGAATACCTGTTGGGCAGGGAATGAAGAGAGAATACCTGTTGCCCTCACCCTAACTACGCCAGCTAGCATAAGGGTTTTAAACAGAAGATGAGGATAGTAGAGCACAGGAGAAGAATAGAAGACAAAATTAGAAGGATATGAGTATAAATGTATTGGGTGCTCCAAATATAATAGCCTGCCCTACACCTGAGGAGGCAACACATCCATCAGCAAAATGTCCCTTAGATTTATGATGGGACATTGGAGAACTGGTTAACAATGCACTTACTAAGTCACTAGCATTGCTTACTGGAGTATGGGGCCTCATGGTTCTGCAGGTACAGACTGGGCAGGACAGGGAAAAGGTAGCCTTATGCCATTTTTGTGCTGACTGAATTCTGGCCTGGCTGGAGACTACTCTAAGTTATGGCAAGGTGGCATAACGCTATCCGTACAGTCCCTATACTGTCAGGGTATTGCCCTGCGGCAGGGGAATCCCCCTGGAGTACATTCCACTCTCATTAGACCACCAGAGATCTAGAAAGGGACCAAAGTTGGGGAAAGACTCAGGACCATGTCCATCCCCCATCCCCTACCCCCTGCCTTGAATATCTTCCATACAAATACTGAGCAGGCTCATTGACCCTGCTTAGTATCTGAGGACTGATGAAAATGCAGTTTGAGAGGCATATAGTCTGTTCTATAATAAAGCACACTTTTAACCACAGCTGAATTTGAAATTTCACCTTTCTTGTGAAATCCACAAACATCCATCACAACTGTGTGCATGGATCAAGATGTAAGTGTTTGAGTAGCTCATTAAACTAGATATAAAATATAACTCATTTTTAAAGGGAGCAGTCAGAAAACTGACAGAGTCTTGTAGAACCTTATAGACTAACAGATCTTAGGGATCATGAGCTTTCGTGGGCTAAGACCCACTTTCATCAGAAAACTAACATTCTCTAAATGATAAAAAAAAAACTTTCTCACTAGCAGCAAGCGTTAAATATAAGACAGTCTATAGTCATTGTTAGGCAGTTTGTTACCCCATATTTTTTCATTGTCTCCAGATCCTGAGCAGCATCTTGTGATCCTGTAAAGAGAAGGGACCATTATCACATTATTTGCATAGAGCTGTCAAAATATAAACAGGCAAAGCAAATACCCTAGTTAATTTTAAAAGAAGTTAGCTATTTGTTTTTGCTGGGGACAATGAGTTATATATAAATATGTTTATATTGTGAATAGTAGCTTCTCATCTGAGTTTAATAAATCTAACTTTCCATCTGCTTAACTGGATAAAACAATGTGAGCAGGAACACAAGAAGACAAGCATGAAGAAAATCATATTTCAGGATCAATGCAGATAGCAATCTCTTGGAACTAGATCCTGAATGGTCCTGGCACTTTATGGAGCATGTTTTATCGGCATCAACTCCAGTTGACCTTCGTGGGAGCGAAGCACCCCTGATTGGTGCTCAGGGTCTTGCGGGAGCAGGCATTTAACAGGGATGCACATTTAAATTCAAATAGGCACTCACCTAGCAGCAACCAGGGCTTAATAACGCCAACCTGCAGGTCCAAGCTAAGGTCCTGAACGTAACCACAACCGAATCCATCACTTGGCTCTGCTTCTTCCACCACCTGCATTCGGGCATCTTTCCACGTCTCTATCATTCTCTTCCCCGTTAAAGTGGTTACCCTTGTGCATTGCTTCTTAAGATTTTTCCTGGAAAAGCCTCTGATTTCCTGAGTAAGTGAGTGCATTACATGGGCAGGCAACTTCCAGCTAGCTAGTAACACAAGCAAACCTAGCAGCCTGTAATTCTTCTCGGTAAAGCCAATCTCCTTCTCTAGTCTATGGCACAGTCTGCACCGAACAGGCAGGCTCCTTGCTGCTTGGAGTGGGCAGACAGCAGCAGGCAGAGGAGAGGACTATCACCTTAAGCCTTATTTTTCTAAAAATGCTGTGCAAGCCAGCTTTTGATTGGTCGTACGAAAGCGTTCCCCGATTGGTTTACAAGGTCCTCTTCCTGTTAGCTAGCTTTCAAGCCGTAGCACCCAAGGCACCAATGAAATATAGCTCTGTGCAATCATTCATCCGATCACGCTTGTTATTTGTCTGTATTCTAGCTGTGATTGTTTAGTTGATTGTGCGACTGCTACAGAAGTGTTGTTTGTAAAAGAATTGAGGAAGCTGTGCAATTGCATTGTGATTTATAATGTTTTCATTTACAATATTTTCAGATGAAGTCAGGGCTTGTCAATATTCCAAGTCCACACGCCTGGAGACTGAACTCCGCTGTTTGCCTGGGTTACAAAAAGGTGAGCATCAGAGCTGGTTGGGAAGTGATTTCTTTCTCAGTTAAAATATGTTGACAAGCATAGGGGAAGAAATCATTGTGTTGAAATTTTACTACAAAACTGTTTAGGTTTTAACTGCTAAACTTTTTCTCCCCTGGGTTTTGGTAACAGAAAACTGTTTTAACAAATCAGTTTTCAGCGACATAAAGCTAAAAACGTTTGGGCAGTCAAGCAACATTTTTTATTTTAGTGGAAACTTGAGTCTGAGTAACTCAAATATTTCAGGTTTTAATCTTTTGGTTGCTGGGGTTTGCAGTTCATTGTTTTCCAAGAGAGAAACAGCCAATTTCTTCAAAAATAGCCATTTCATTGTGGAAATTTCCTTTTTGACAAAAGCCCCATCTTTTGTCCAACGAAATTTTTTTTCCAGGTATGTATGTGACTTCCCCATAATGCCCCACCAGTCTGTAACCTGCCTGTCTTTAGAGTACCATTTTGTTTAATTTGTGTTGTAAATGCTTGGCTAGAGAGATATATTCTTGCTTGTATGCCCTGACTGCTAAAATGTCTGTCCAGGTAATTTGTATAATTTAGGAGAGAAATTCTTTATGAGAGTGTGGGCCAAGGATTGTGCAAAAAAAATAAATGGGGGGGGGGGGCTTGCAGAAACCACTAGTGTTAATGTGCAGTGTAATATGGTATCTGAACCATAATTTAAAGAGTCTTCACTGCAGCTCCAACTTTAGGAATTGGGAAAAATCCCATGGCTGCAGGAAAGAAACCCCTAAGCACCAAAATGGAATAGTTATGAAGACTGATTTTATATCTCAGTATTTCTCTCCAGAGAAATTTCTCTCCAGAATTTCTCTCCAGCTCTTATGGAGCTAACACCACAAACATGAGCAGGATGGGACTCTTTTGCTTACAACACTGGTGTAATCATAGCGAGAGAGTGAAATGGGAGGGGCAAGGGTGTTCTAATCTCTGACCTCCCCCTTACTCACACTCATAGACACAACCAAATACACACACTTTTTCAGGCATTCTGATGGGAGGGTATATTTGTGGGGCTGTTTTCCCCCTGGGACAAGGTTCCACACCATTGTTTTACCATTTGTTTTAGATGGGCCACAGTAGCATTTCAAATTCTAAACTGATTCAGGAAATAAGGACCTAATTCTGCAATGCAAACTCAAGCAGCCCCTTTAAAATGAATGGAAATCCAGGAGTTGGGCTGGAGCCGGACATTTGCCTCTCCTAGGAACCCCTATTCCCAGAAGCTGTGCTGGGGAGGTGGCTGGGCTGGAGCTGCATTGGTGTTTTGGCTCCTGGTCCCCGCTTATGATGTTGAGTGCCTTTAAAGGGATAGAAAATAAGCCTTTGGTGAGAGGGATTGGGCCAGAAGTGCCCCTAAATAAATCAGCCCATGTGACCTATGGCATCTGCCTATATACGTGACTAAGAGGCTGCAACATTGGGCCCTAAATCTTTTAAACCTCCTTTTTTCTGACTGAACTAAACATAACAAAAACTCTGCAAGTGTTTACCTTCCAGTCTTAATATATGATTCAGAATCTCCATTATGAGTAAAGGTATCTGGGGGTGGGGTTTAACATCAAGTCCACTAATCCTTACTTGACTAGTTTAAGGCATATCTACTGTGAAGAATGTGTATAATTGCTGCAGCTGCTTTAGCCACCAGATGTCAGCACTACACATGAAACTGCTGTTTTGGGAATGAATGTTCTGCAAAGTATGTGAACATATTTCTCATGCTCTGGGATCTGTATCATGAGCACTGGAGTCATACAAGAGATGTGATTTCCCTTTGGTAACTATTTCAGCATTGAATGTGTCTATGAACAAATATCCATAAATAATCCAATAATCCATAGCCAGTTTTTGCAGACAGATGATCTAATCCTTTGAGGTGCAGAGCACTTTCTGCAAGCTGATAAATGCCTTCAACCACGATTCAAGTCAGTGGGTGTTGCAAGCATCTTGCAAGATTAGTCAGTTACTGTGGCGGAGAGAAAAATATATTTTTAAAAAGCCATCTTGATGCCTTGGCTGATCCACAAAATTGATAATGGACTTGTGTGAACCTGCAAAGAGAGAAACATATCAACAGTGAGTGTTGTTAGCAATTGTGTAATTCATATTTGTTTCATTTTCACATGGGTGGTTCAGTTTCACTGTTACATTTTATAATGGTGGATTTTCTCTCTGTGTGTTTATGACATTAACTTGATTCTATTTGCCTGGTTCAGTAGATCAGTGAAGCAGAAAATAGAGTTTACAGAATTGTATAGCGTAATTGCACATTTAATGATAGGGCAATATGGAGAGCAATTCAGAGCATAAAGAATTAGAAGGCATTCATCCCCTTCTAATTTTTTGAAGTGCTGAACTGTGGCTTGCCCAATGTGCTGTTTGACCCAAGTCAAACTATTAAGATAGAAATGTTAAAACATTAGATTAAGAACATTCAAAATATATTAAAACATCTTACAATACCTCAAATTCAATGTATATTTTTGCAATTTTAGATGGCCTTCTACTTTGTCTAAAAATAAATGAATCATGTAACTACTCCTTTCACTTCAGAAAAACATTCAACTCCATGTTTAAGATTAGCAGCCACGTTAGTCTGTATCCATAAAGAAAACAAGGAATACTTGTGGCACTTTAGAGACTAACCAGTTTTTCAGCATAAGCTTTTGTGGGCTTCATGAACATTTCTGACTCATACAGGCTAAAGATTAATGACTGTGTTTGAATATTTTCACTTAATGGTAGGTTTTTATGTTCATAGGTACTAGTTTTACTTCCCTGTGTACGATGACACAGAGTATTTTATAGACCTGATGAATGTGTAAGATTTTGTTACAGCTGAAAAGTTTGTGATGTTTTATAAATTGTACTAAATTTATATAATAAAACCCTTAACAGTTTCCTTCATTGTTAATAAGTTCACAGAGTGAAAAAGGGCCTGTTCAAACAGAGGGGCATGTGTTAGATATTAGTCTCTATTTACAAACAAAAAAGTTAAGAAGCAAATAAAACTTGATCTTATTGTTATCACACTGGCATTTCCCTCCCTCAGCTCTTCCCTGTAGTTTTCATTTCCTCCTGTGATCCATGTCTTCATTGAGGGCCAGATTCTCCTGCCTTTACTCATTATGAATAGTATCCCATTAGTGTGAATAAAGGGAGCAGACTCTGACCCTTCCATTGTAAATTCTTCTAGACAGAGACTCTGCACATGATTCTTATCTTACACTGGTGTAAATCAGAATTAACTCCCCTGAAAGTAATAGAGCTACATTGATGTAAAACTAGCATAAGGGAGATAATTATGAGGCTTTCCAAATAGCTGACTTGGTAAAACCAGCTATGCAGTCTGAAGAATCAATATGGTAGATGATAAAAGTTCTGCACACACATAATTAAAGAGCTGATTATCCTTTCACTTATGACAGTGTTACTCCACTGAAGACAAGAGGAGAATCAAAGCCTAACTGATGATTTACCTATTTGAAATCTTAGGTCTTGTGGTAGGATGATTTAAACTACATTCCCTAAGGATGGACCATTCCCCATGGAAAATTTTTATCTGTTTTTAAGGAAGTGGAAGGCGTGAATTAAGACCAAATAGGTCCTACAACCACATGTATGGTATAGTATGTTTAGTCCTGAGAAAAGAAGACTCTGATGGGGGACCTGATAATGATCTTCAAATACATTAAATGCTGTTATAAGGGATGGTGATCAGGTGTTCTCATCCACAGGAGGTAAGACAAGAAGTAATCAGCTTACTCTGCAGCAGGGGAAATTTAGGTTAGATATTGGAAACTTGCTAAGCACCAGAATATGCTTCAACTTGCTAAGCACCAGAATATGCTTCAAAGGGAGCTTGTTGAATCCCAGTTGTTGGAGGCTTTTAAGAACAGGTTACATCAACACTTTTCAGGGATGATCTAGGGTTACTTGATCCTGCCTCAGCACAAAGGTCTGGACTTCATGATTTTCTGAGGTCCCTTCCAGCCCTACATTTCACCTATTAAAGTCAGTGAAAAGGCTCCCATCAACTTCCATGTTCTTTGGATCAGGGCCTTACTGAGTGCTGAAAACATGTTCAGTGCTATACAGGCCACGCATTAGATAGAGCCCTGCCCAGAAAAAATTACAATCTTAATTATTTTGGTTTTCTTTCACCACTTCCCACAGTACATTAGTTTACTTCTAAACACTCCTGTAACATGGTATTTGTGTTAGGCTAGACACTTTCATCTCATCACACATAAGTGAGCTCCAATATATCCTCTTGGGACTGGGGAGTAGTTCCTGTATCTGTCTCTCCCTGATTCAGTGCCTCTTACAAAAGTTCAGATGAAAACCAGCTTCATGCTATCTTCAGCATAATTCTTTGGTTCAGACGTTTGATTGTTGTTGGACTAGATAGTCCTTGCCGGAAACTCCTTCGTCTGTATCTCCTCATGAAAGGTCCCAATCTCTCCACCAGTCCTTCACATCAGTGTGACGACTTGAAAGGTGACACCCCTAGTTTGTGAACGAAGGCTTTCTTCCCTGGTCTTCTGGAAGTGGAAAGACTTACTGAAGTCAATGGAAGTTACATGCCTAACTCACTCAAGCACTTTTTAAAACCCCATTTGGTTCCTATCTGCATCCTTAGATATCTAAAATACCTTTGGAAATCTGGCCCTAAATTCCTCTGCCTTTTTCCAATTATATGTTAGCAACAGTATTTATATAGTATTTATGTTCTAGCATGTAATAAAGCTATGATGCACAGCAGCAAAACCTGATAGTAGTATATGTAAACCATTTATAAACAAGACCTATAACCGTAATAAGTCATTCTCAATCCTTATGATGACACTATAGCATTTCTCCATTTTCCAGGCAAGTGAATAACACAAATGTGAGAACCCAGCATTCTAAAAGTATTTCATAAGATCACTTTCCATTTTAATTACAGGAATATTTTTTCTTCTAAACCTCTGCCTGTGTGCTCCAACAGAGTACTTTCTGCAAAAGACCAGAGTAAACCCACAAATAGTCGATAGTATTTATGGGGCAGAAACCACCACTGTAAGTTAGCTTTTGACCATGATCATAATGTGTCAGCAAAGGCAATGCCATGATTGGCTTTTTTAAGTCTTTGTGAATTGCTGAGGCGGGGGGAATGAGACAAAGGTATATGCAGACAGGGTGTCCCTAGAAATTTCTTACCTGGTAGGCACAACTGAACCACTGTCACTTTAAGTTAGCATGACGTCAATCAGGTTTGGCCCAGCCTCCGCTTTAGTGTAATGGAGGGGCTGCTGGGCCAAATTTCAGAGAGTGGCATTCAGAGAGCGCAGGGTCACAGAACCACTTGGTTTGAAGGGCCCAGAGCAAACTCCTTTCTCCCTCACTCTGAGCTACTCTTCCCCCAGCCAATGTGCGTACATTAGACATGCACCATGTGTAATTATGCATGATTGCGGGCGCTGTTGTATGCAGAAACATTTCAAGTGTGATTGAAAATGTTTGGAAAGCAAGATTTCCATAAAGTTAATAAAGTTATCAAAGTACATGGGACATTTCAAGAAAATCCGGTGTCCTGGTAGACGGTGATCAGAATACCTACATTCACCAAAAGTACAGTGATCAGTGTACAATGACATATCTGGTGAGTCAAATTGTGAAGTCCTTGCTCTCAAAAAAGTCACAGTGACTTTAATGGGATTTTTGCCTCAGGCCTGAGAATATTTTAGAATTTGGTCTTTTATTTTTGCTAATACTGTAAAGTTTATGCATCATAATAAATACTTATAAAGTTCTGTGAAGTGAGGAGGCACAGTCTTTCATCAGCTACAGTCCTGAGTTCAGTTCATGATGTGAGTCAAAGATGAAGTAAAATATTTTAGTCTTTACAATAGTATTTTTGTGAACACTATACACAGAGCCATCTGATGACTTGGCACTAGACTTCTATATCAGACTATCTATATTTAATGAATGGAAAAGCTAAGATTTTGCAGCTTGGATCTGTTAGGTCACATATGATCCCATCCTCTCTATACAGGAATAACCCATAGCAGAGAGTGGAGACACCATGTGATTCAACTCACAGAATTTCTTCACCATTTTTCCATTGGGGGGAAAGAGCAGGTGTACAGATGATCTTAGTCACCAGCTGATGCTGAGGTCTCAGGTTCCATTAGTCTAATGGTATAGAACCCCCAGCACTCCTTCACAGACAGTGTTCTCACTCATTAGAAGGTAGATCTACAAGATGAAGCTGAAGAAGAATCCATTCTCTATGTAAAAATAATCTACATAAAGGCGGAATCTTTGCCTTAAATTAGGAATTTGTTCACGTGAGTGACATATGCAATGAAATCCAGGGTTCCATCATTTAATACCTAATATATTATAAATAACACTCACTGTTTTTCACAGTGTTACACCTGCAGGCTATGAATTTTGTAAAATGTAAAAGCCTATTCAGTTGTTTTTCCAAATAAAAAGAGAATTTTACAAATTATAAGGCTGAAGATGAAAGGTTTCTGAAAACTTGAGATCCAGCAGAAAGAATCAGTTTCAGAAGATCATCCACTGGTAACAGTTAAAAATAGAACTGGTATAAATCTCATAATTCATTATTTTCATTTCTTTTAAAAAAACATAATAAAATATGTATTACCATTTCACATATTGCTTTTTATGTAACTAAATTTTGTTTAAATTGAAAAAAATATTTAAGATGTGCAAAAATCAGCCCTTTAATTAAATTTATGAAAACAGCGTTAAATTTAGTTCTTCATTATCTAGTGCTCTACTTAATATGCCTGTGTATGCAGTCATAGAATGTTCCTCCAGGGAATAAATCACTGGAATATCAGCACTTTTTAAAATTAGAAACTCAGTCTCTCTGCAGTGCAATTGCACTAGTTAGATTACCAATAAAAATACTTTCTGCAATTTACTGGAGAGAATAGTTATCTAAGATGCTTGGCTAACAAAGATGATGCATCAGAAAAAAACTTCAAAACTGTGTATTGTGAACTAGCTTTTTTCCTTTTACACACAATATTGTGTTTAAAAGTAAATAATAAAACACAGAAAAATAAGCAAAAATTAGGTTAGAATTATTAAGAAGTAAATCTTAGTAAAATAGACACTTAGAGTAGGATATAATTGTTTAAAGTTTCTTTGTAATCAAGTTCATGTTTATCTTAGTTCACAGTACTGATCAGCTCTAGGTTGGGTAGTAGAGGATGAGCTAGTAATAGAGTTGTACATATTAAGGACAAGAGCCTGTAATCAGCTCTATTACCACAGTCCTCTGTGCTGTGTGGAGCACAACAACTTCAATGAGGCTGCATGTAGTGTTGAATCTGGCAACACTTGAATGGGATGCTGCAGGAAGCAGCATTGGAGGCTTGGTAGACGTCCTTCCAATACGTTGCTGAGGAAGAAGGTGGGAAATTGTGCTGTTGTACGTACTATCTTACCAATGAGATATAAAGTGACCTAAACCGGAGGTCCTGAACACTTATGGTCATTACTTGGGGGTAGGGTTGCCAACTCTCCTGGTTTTGCTGGGAGTCTCCTAGAATCAGGCTCTCTCTCCCAGGGGCTACTGAAGCCAAGATGGGAGATTTCAGGGTACTAAAAATCCGGTGGTGCAGTGGGGTTTAAGTGCCTGCCCTGGCCCCATGCAGCTCCCAGAAGCAGCCAGCATGTCCTGCAGCCCCTGGGGGCGGAGGAAGGGTTTCCACGCACTGCCCACACCCTGGGTGCCGACTTTGCAGCTCTCACTGGCCAGGAAATATGGCTAGTGGGGGCTGTGGGGACAGTACCCGCAGGCAGGGGCAGCGCGAAGAGCTGAAGTCCCTCCCCTTCCCCGGGGCCACAGGGACATGCTGGCCGCTTCCAAGAGTGGCATGCAGTTGGGGCAGCACGTGTAGCCCCCTGGCCCTGCTTACCTTGAGTGGCTCCCATTCAGCAGGGCTAAGGCAGGCTCTGCCCCCATAGCTCTCATTGGCTGCAATTCCTTTTAAATTTGGGGTAAATTGAACAGTAGAGCCTGTTCACTGGTTTTTGTTAAGACTCCTTTGAACCATTCCAGTGGTGCAATGGACTGAAAGCTACCTTAGAGAGACAGCTGAGGATTCCCTAGAAGTAGGGGAATTCCTCGGTTGTCCAAAGCATGTGTAGTTAGTTCTATGTGAACCATTTCTCCCCGCTACCACCACATCCATGTATGAGACTTTCCGGCATGTGAAGAGGACTATTACAGATGTTGAAGGGATTGAACTGGAGCATTCTGTTCTCTTGTGATCCTATGCTAGCAAAATGGTCTCTAGGAAGTTCGATCCAGCTACTGTAGGTTAGAATGTTTCTGTGGCATCTCTAACTAGTGCCAGCCAACCATGAGACTAGGAGAGGTGGAAAGGTGACTTCAAATCACTTCTGCTTCCCCCACTCAGGCTTTGCCAAGCATTAGCTTGGTGCAGCTGAGGATCCAGCCCTGGATGTACATTCAGGTCCCAATTTGAAACAACAAGCAAACCAACACACAACCACAACAGTGTGAATTTTGTGGTTGTGAAAGGTGCTAGCTTGATCGTTATGAAACTTGAAATCCTCCGTAAAACCACAAAACAAGTACAGCATGTTAGCTGCAGTTAGTTTGTAAGCTCTTCAAGGCAAGGGTCCTGTCTTTGTACACATATCTACATTTATGGAGCTATGTTAATAATAATAAAATAATAGTAAATGCTTGCCTATGCTGACTTGCCCTGGAGGGACCAGCTCTGTCGGTGAGAGGCTAGGTCACCCTCCATGCTCATCCTTGGCTTCTCTGCCAATCCTGCCAACATAGTGGCCATTGTTGGTTATGCTTTTATGCAGTGATCACTTGTCCTCTAGAAATTTAACAGAGACTAACAAGAGGCTACTAAGCAGATTTCAAATGGTAACAATTTCGCTTAGATAGACTAAGGCTACCAGCATGGACAGAAGTGGCTGGAATGTTTTTGTAAAATCCCTAGTGTAGTAGTGTGACCTTAAAAGATCCTGCCCTTACAATAGCAGGGGCTTAACAAAATAGAGTGTGTGTATTTGAATACAATGATCTGCCATTTTGGAAAAGGATAAAAATAATGACATGCTGCCATTTTGGGGGGTGTTTATGCTTTCAGTTTTGTATTTTTGACTGCACGTACCTGGCTTCTGACATTCCCTAGGAGAAGCCTAACAGTCCTACTACATCTAACCCTAGGAATGAGCAATGTGGGATAAAAGGAACAGCAAAAGTGAGTTCTCCAAGCCAGCCTGAAGAGGCCTTTCTGGAGCAGCCATCTTGGAAACTAAACAGACCTGGTACTCCAAAGGCTAAAAGGGTTAGTAACACATAATAAGAGGCCAGAAGGCCCAGATAAAGGGAGTTGCAGGGTCTTAGCAGGGCAGTCCGTGGCTGGGACCAGAAGTATCTGGATGGGTGCTCCCCCTTTAACCAAAGGAGTGTGAGGCTTAGTCATAGTTTATCTCTGGCCACACTAGCATAGCTAAATTAGCAGGAAGATAGGTACCTGGGACCATTGGCCCAGGGATAAGGATGAAGATAAAGGATCCCAGGAAAGTAGCAGCAAGAAACTGAATTGAACAGTACATGGCTGCTGTTTCTAGTGTCTCTGGGCTGGATCTCAGAGTAAGAGGTGGGTTTACACTCCAGAGGGATGCATGCCTAAGGAGCTGGGAGTTGCCATAGCTGTAGTCTTCCTATGCAGAGGCTGGTCAGAGATCCTGCATGTAACTGCAGCTGTATGTGTCTCTATCTGTATGTATGCTGGTGAAAGTGCAGTCTAGAAGGCTTTGCAGCTTGTCATAACAGTACAGTGTGAGAGGGAGCCCGGGCGGGTCAGGGGTCTCAGTGGTATCCCAGTTCCAGGTGGCACCATGGGGGGAACCCATCACACCCACTAACTAGATACTTGTGCAATACACAGGGGAAACGGAGACACACACAGCATTCATGCAAAGCACTTGCTTTACAACTTGGAATCCCCAGGTGTTTCATTTACAGGCCTAAAATCTCTTTAGCCTCGGTCCACCATTTCCCCCAGTTCAGTCTTTGTTCTTCAAGTGTTTCCAGGAGTTTCTCTGTGTGGGTAGTGATGAACCCCCAATGATGTCACTAACTGCCTTATATGGCTTTTTCATATGATGGGGACCTTTTGTTCCCAAAGTTTGGTTCCCAGACCAGTCTGTGGAAAAATACCGACATTCCAAGATGGAGTCTAGAGACATGTGGTCTCATCACTTGTCCTTGTAGAGTAATAGCAGCCATTATTTGGAGGTTTTATGTAGCGTTCTCAGGAACACTCACCAGATGGGAGATAAGCTCCTCCTAAGGCCTATTGCAGGGGTCGGCAACCTATGGCACGCGTGCCAAACATGGCACATGAACCAATTTCCAGGCTGGCAGCGGGAGCTGACGGGGGCAGGCAGTGGGACCCCGGCTAGCAAGGCTCCAGCGGCAGGAACCCAAAGCTGCGGCGGGCTGAGCGCTTAGCCCACCACTGCTTTGAGGTTTCCCCCGCAGGCTCCTGCCACCCCGCTGTCAGCCTGGGTTCCCTATATCCAGGCTAGCAGCGGAAGCCGACTGGGGTAGGCAGTGGGACCCCAGCTGGCAGGAGCCTGCAGGGGAAACCCCAAAGCAGCAGTGGGCTGAGTCACTCAGCCTGCCCCACTCTGGGGGCCCCTTGCCAGCCAGGGTCCCCACCTGCCCCACTCGGCGCCTTCAGCCAGGCTGGCAGTAGCCTGCAGGGAAAACTCCAAAGGGGGCGTACTGACCCCCTTAGATCCTCCTCTTCTGCACGAAGCCCCGCCCCTTCCGTACTGGCACGCGAAGCCCTGACTAAATGAAGACTCTGCACACCACCTCTGAAAGGTTGCCGCCCCCTAGCCTATTGTTTTTTCCTAATGGCCCATTGCCCTGCATAGGCTCTTCCTCACCCACTATCTAGAAGGAAAGCATCTTGTCTAGTGGGCGTTACCCAGCTGTAACTACATTTGAAATATAGTTACATTGTCAACATTCATAATTTCAGACACAGAAATGATACATGCATACAAATAGGATAATCATATTCAGCAAACCATAACTTTTCCAATGACACCTCACATGACTCATCTTGCATAAAATACATCACAATTAGGCCATGCTCATATCATATAATAATATCACTGTGAAGAATATGGGATACAGTCTCACAGTGGGACAAGGGTGTGTGATCATTGCAGAGACCCTAGACGGCAGAACTAACTGCCTCAACCTGCCGGCCTACAGACAATAACTGGACACTCTGTATCCTGGCAACGGCTGGGGCTCCTCTGCAAAAGTCAGCCTGCTGAGAGTTGGAGAAAAGAAAGAGGTGGAGACCAGGTGACCTGTTTGTCTGGGAAAGAGACAAAGGATGGAAGAAGGGCAGCTGGACATGACTGAGTATGGGCTGCTGAAGTCTCCTGGTTTGGGACTCAATGAAGAGAGCCTAGGATTCTGGGCTCTGAATCCCCCTTCAAGATGGACTTTGCTGAATGTTCCTACTTTCTGTGCTAACAAGAACTAGTCTAGCTATGTTCCAGATGACTAATACATCCCTCTGTTTTACAACCCTGACTCACTGCTGACTGTGAAACTGAGGGTTTATGGTCCCTATGGGGGGCACGTAAGGGTTCTCCGGGTGTCCTATTCAGGTAGGCTCACTGTGAGGAGCTCATAGTGTGAAAAAAGGGTGCTGAATGCTCTGAGGTGAGACCCTGGAGGTACTGAAATCAAGAAGTCTTGCTGTAATGAGAGTGTGCCCTGAGGGGGGAGACACTGCAAGAGAGTCCTATCTGAACTTCATTCAGAGTGGTTCAGAGTACCGGACCTGTGACACAGACACAGACTGGTAACTGACCACCCAGTCTAAATGCCAGGAAGTTTTTGTTATTATATTTCAAATCAGTTCTTGGCTACATAATACAATTAGATCATAATTACCATTTCCTATATAGAAGTGTGAAACTGATGTTTTTCCTCTTGCTACATTAAGTGAAAGTGCTCTGTCAAAATACCAAGGGAATCGGTTTGAAAACCCATTATTTCTGCAAAACTGATTAAGATACAATAGTTTTTATTCTTGCTGCTGATATCCTGCCCCTCCCCTGATGTTATGACTTTCCTACAAACAGGAAAACAGATAAAAACAATAAAGCATATATTTTATATGCTTTATTTATATATATTTAAAAGGAAGCTTCAGCTTACCATTGATCATGCACAGCTTCTGTAGCATTAAAGATGTTAAGGGTTAGCCACTGTTAGCATTTTTTAAATGTTTATTAAGAAAACATGGGAAGCAGACAGTGCCCCTTTCCAAGATTCCTGAAAATAAGAAGTTATCTAACATTTAAATTAGGTCTGTAGTTACAAGCAGAATATAACCTATTGGCAGAAAAAAATATCTGGATGGTAAGAAGGAACTTTCCAAAGACTTGATATAATTATTAATATACACAAAACACTGACTTGCAGTTAGTTTATCATGGATATGACTGTGACTGGGAGCAACTGGTACTGACTGAAGAATTACTTTATGAAGGTGCTTAGACAAAGTGGGAAACTGGAGAGATTGTGGAGGAGAACTGAGACACATACAGAATAACCAAAGAGGAGACTGGAGACTCAAAAGTCAATGAGGAGAAGCCCAGATTAGCTGATGAATACAATGAATGAGAAGAATAGAGGTGTGCAGCTAGATAACTCCTACAATATCACTGCAAAACAACAAACAAACAAAAAAGAAAAAAACAGGAGATGACCAGAGCGTTTAAGGACTGATTTATACTGGAATGTTACATTGAATTAATTGTGGTTTCTTCACATTAAAATTTCTTGCGTGCACACACAATTTTTAAAAATAGAATTATTTGGCACTGAGTCACGGTAATTAATCCTCTTTGGAAGAGAAGTAATTCTACTTTGCAGTGAGTTTGTATGGATGCATTCCTAACTATTCTGATTTTAGTAGTCCTCCGACTGCTACTCCTTACTACATTGCTTCTTACCTTAATTGTCTCTAGCTGAAGTACCTGAAGGCAAGGAACAAGAACCAGACATTCAGCAATGCTCTCACTACCTGTTTATATTATGAGCATCTGGACTGCATTTTTGCAAGTAATGCCACTACAATGAGGAGAGTTTTCTACAAATTTCAGAGAGGTAGCCATGTTAGTCTGTATCAGCAAAAAACTATGAGGAATCCTTGTGGAAGTGGGTTTTAGCCCACGAAAACTTATGCCTAAATAAATGGATTTATATAGTAAAACTGAAGGAGCTTGGTTTGCCAGACTGATCAGCAAAGCCAATGCTGATGAATTATGAGAAAAGTCTACAAAACACCATTCCTCTGGACTGCACCAACATGCAGAAAGGCCAGGTCTACACTAGCGGGGAGGGTCAACCTAAGATACACAACTTCAGCTACGTGAATAGCGTAGCTGAAGTCAACGCATCTTAGGTTGACTTACGTGCTATCCTCACAGTGGCGGTGGTCAACAGCGAGTTCTCTTGTGAACTCTGCCTTGTGCTTTTTAGTGAGCTGGAGTTCCGGAGTCGACTTTGGCGATCAATTTATCGCGTCTTGCCGTTACACGATAAATCGATCCCCAGTAGATCAATCTCTACGCACTGATCCAGCCGGTAGTGTAGACCTGGCCAAAGCAGTATAAGCCAGTCATTGCCAAAGCCAGTTTTAGAAGTACTTAACAAGGCTGTTAAAAATGCTGGAGACACAAGATAGTTTATTCAAACAAACATGGCTGTCATATACTTTTTCTTTAAGCAAGAGATACCACACACTACAAAGTGGAGGACAAAGTGAAATGCATTGGGGTGACCGCATGGCCTAATGCAGGGGTCTCCCAACTTTAAGAGACAATGGCCTGATTAGATTTTTGAATGGGCTTTGTGGTCAGAAGCAACTGTGAAAAAATTAAATATATGCAAATATATGTGAAATCATTTAAAAAAATAACACTACTCTACTGTGTCAGTGTTGCATTAAATTCTAAATCAGGTATAAAAGTAGCTGTATAATCAATGCAGGTACTGTGAAATCACACAATATATTTTTCAAGTCATTAAAAATCATTTCACTTTATTTTATTTTATTTATTTTCTAAAAACTCACAAATTTGTATCATACAAATACACATATTCAAAAGTTTGGCTGTAGTTTGGTAAGAGAAGCTTCAGGTTCCCATTGTTGGTTGGGACTGTTTGGTTCGGTGCTGTTGTTAAAATTTAACCCTTTGTTCCTCGAACCGCTGCATTGCCCCCGCTCATCTCCCCGCTGAGCTGCTGCCCCCGCCTTTGCTCCTCCGGCCATGCCACTGCTGTGGCCCTCCCTTGCTCCTCTGGCCGTGCCGCAGCCCCCCTCTTGCTCCTCAGTTCATGCCGCTGCCCCCCCTTTGCTCCTCCAGCCACATCACGGAGGCACCCACCCCTCTGCACATGGACCACTGGCAGCAGCTCACATGGGGAGTGGCAGCGGCTTCTCCACCAGCCTCTTCAGCGTGCCTGCTCAGCTGGGGGGCCGGACAAATCGAAGCCGTGGGCTAGATCTGGCCCCCCCCGGCTGTAGTTTGGAGACCCCTGGCCTAATGGATTAAGCATCTGCCTTCAGATCAGGTGATTGAGGGATCAAGTCCCTTCATGGTTGTGTTGTGCATTTGGGGAGTGGGGAACATAGCTCAGTGGTTTGAGCATTGGTCTCCTAAACCAAGGGTTGTGAGTTTAATGCTTGAGGGGGGATACAGATATAGGGCAAAATGTGTTGGATGACTTAATTGGGGACTGGTCCTGCTTTGAGCAGGGGGGTTGAACTAGATGATCTCCTGCAGTCCTTTCCAACCCTGCAATTCCATGCATTGTCATTTGTTAATCTTGAAGTTGGACACTGGTTTCAACCAAGATCAGCAAATACTCACTTTCTTTCTGCACAAAACTCAGCTGTCTGCTTAGAAGCATACAGTGGAACAACGAAAGACTCAGCAGTTCACAAAGTGAAGAATTCTCTCATCACATTCAGAAAATGTGCATACATGGCTGATGAATTGAACAATGCAAATGGATGTCTAGGATTAAGTCACTGCATATGTTGTCTTTGATGTCAGTGGTAGGCCAGTAGATGAAATCTAGATGTTCAGTTTATAGAAGACTGCTGCATGGGCTGCATCTCTGTCAACCCACATCTTAGAAGAGTTAAATGCTTGTAAATTGAACCCAAAAGAGATTTTGTGCAGTTAATGGAACTGTAAACTTCTCTGGAAGACATAGTGGAGTACACACTTTGCTCCTATGCACACTGCAGAGGCCATCTACTTCAACTAGCACTAGAACAATCTGCAGAATTTTCAAAAGGTATTTTAAAAGCTATAAATTTAATGTCTTCATTATACTCCTGATTCAGCAAGAGTGCGAAAGGACTGAACATCTTGTAAAATATAGATTTACAGGGACTGAAGTTCAAATTAGTCCAGCATGGGAAAACGTGATGGCTGTTGTCTTAAAATTACTGCAACCATTATTATTGGCTTTTGGAAAGTATCTACTGAGATGGGATGGATCTAAGTAGTGAGGCTGTAGGACTACTTTTGTTACTAAGTTCAGAGAATACAATCACAATTCTCTCTTGTAAATCTAGTGTTGAAACCCACTTGATTTCACTTGAAGCCACTTACATTGACTCCTTAAATGTAGAGGACAAGAAGTGTTTGTTAAGCCACCTGAAAAAGTAAAGTACACAGATTTTATTCTTATATCTCTACAACAGCAACTTCTGGATTCTATGAATCTCTATATAGCTTTTACAGATGCCTGTTTTGTAAAATGCTGACAGTTGAGTGGAGTGAAGCACTACCAGCAACGGGGCTGCTATGTGATTACGACATAAGAGAGAATTTGAACACAGGTGCAATACCATATGATGAATTGACTTCAACTTCTTTATCATCATTTGTGGTTCAACCAAATTTTTGTGCTGTTTCCTGGGATTAAAGAAGTAGGAATTCATCTCTTCCTAGTCCACTCACAACAGCTACACTTGAGTGTTCTTTTTTCTCATTGAATAGAATTTTGTATTCTGAAAAGTCACCTTCTGCATGATCACAAACATATCAGGAAGGACTGGAAGTACCAGACACATGAGAAGCCACCAAAAATGAATGCACAGCATTTGAGAAATTCATTAACAGTGTTTTGCAAAATTACAAGAAACCAAGACGATATAGCTATAGTGCTTCATAGCAGGCTTGTGTAGCCAACTTTAGTTTGTATGATGATTTAAAAACATGAGTTAAATCTAACAAAATGGTCGTGAAACTTTTTTCAGTTTTTACTATGGTGCGGTACAGCCCACCTTTGCCCTAGCGGTCTCATCCCTCACTAGTCTTCCACCCGGTATTTTTGAACACCCCCCCTAATTTCAAGGATTAGCAATTTATTTGATGTGCCCTTGTGAGTATTCTTTTTGCCTTACGGCTACTATTGCTGGTACCCTAATGGCAGCCACCTCCACTTGCAATTTAAACCTGTAAATAAAACCTGTGCAGCTGTGTGCGGTGCCAAAGACAACTCCTGCTGGGTAGATCTCACGTTTTTTACAATCATTCCCCATATTTCTGAAATATGGTCGGAGCCGGGCCCACAAAAAGCAAATCCGGCCCCGGAGGCGATTCAATAGATGCCCTGAGGCGGCGAGTCACCGGCGGGCCCCTGCTTCCGAGCCTGTCGGGCGCTCGGCCGGACGGGGACCGCGGGGCAGGACTCTGGCCAAGCGAGACCGGCCAAGCCCACCCAGCCCGGGCGTCCGCGTCTCCCCGCGGCGGCCACCGGGGGGGCAGCAGAGAGAGGCGCGTCATGTGATGCGGAGGCAGAGCCCGGCCTGGCGGTGGGCAGCGGGCAGAACCGCCGCCGCCACCACGCCTAGCGGAGCCTGCGAGCGAGGCCGGGCGGAGGGGCAGCGCGGGGGCCGGCGGGTGATGGAGGCGCTGTGAGCGGGGCCGGCCAGGGAGGCGGCGGCGGCGGCGTCTGGGCCGGGAGCGCGGGGCGGCGGCGGCAGCAGGATGTCGCGCTCGGTGCTGCAGCCCAGTCAGCAGAAGCTGGCGGAGAAACTGACCATCCTGAACGACCGGGGCATCGGCATGCTCACCCGGCTCTACAACATCAAGAAGGTGCGGGGGCCCCGCAGCGGGGGCGGGACGGCGCGGGGAGCCGGGCGGGGGATCCCCGCCGCCGCCACGATCATTCCTGGGCCCTGGCGGCCTCCCTCCTGCGCCTGATCCGGCCGCCGCTGCTCTGGCAGCCGGACCCTGGTGGCTCCGCCGCGGCCTAGCTGCGGGGCCCTGGGCGCAACCGCTCCCCGAGATCGCTCTCCGGAGCCGGGAGAGCTGCGGTCACAGGCGCGGCGCTGGGCGGGGGCTGCGGGGTCGGGGCTTCCTGCCAGGGAAGCGGAGCCGCGATGGGAAAACTTCCAGTCCGGCGCCGGCCTCGGCACTGGGGTGAGATCGCCGCGGGGAGGGACCCCTCCGCTCTCCGGGGCCGCCGCCTGGATGGAGGCCGCTCGGACAGAACCGTGGGGTCCTGGCGTCTGGGGGTGGGTGTTTCTCCCCCGAGAGGTGTAGAGGGGGAGCCGGGCGTTGCGAGACCACCCACGATCCCGGGGGAAGCAGGCAGCGCCCGCACCATGAAATGACGGATTCCCGTCTGACCGCGGCTGTTCTTGGGAAGAGCCCGACAGGATGTAGAGCAGGCATTTCCCCTCGGGGTTTATGAGTCCTGACACCAGGGAGAGCATGGGTCAGCTTCCCAGCCCAGCCTGCCAACGGTCCCCGGCTCCCTAAGAGAAGAGGTCTCATTCCAAGTAGTACACTTGAATCTCAACAAGTTTGTGGCAGGTCACATGGTTTCGTAGAAAGATTGCTGCTGATTTCAGTTGTAACAGATGTTTTGATTTCTCCTTGGTGCTAAAAGGCTAGTCACAGCTAGTCTCCACGTTGGCTTTTCTTTATTAGAAAAGTAAAGGAGCCAAGATAGTGTTTTTTATAAAAGAAAATGGTGCAGAGGTGCGGGAAGTAAACATACGTTATGATTATTCATGCAAGGAAAAATCGCCACTCCCTCTTCGGAAAGGTTTCTCAAGTTTAGTTCTACCTTGTTGCGTTTTGAAGCAAGGTTCTTTTTATGTTCATAGACTGTTTGTTTATTGTCTCTTTTTAGTCAGCTGTTAGATGCATTGGGTTCTTGTTGACTTATTCTAAACTTTTTTGTTAGCTTAATTTCTTCAGCAATGACACTGACAGTAGGTAGAACTTGAGGTTTCTAATGAATCCAATTGAAAGGATGAACTTCGGTTAATTAAGATTTTACTTATGACTCCTATTTGTTCTGTTATCTAATTAGTGTATTCTAGAAGGCATAGTTTGATGTAGTCTCTGTATTCTGAGGATGTGCAAATGTGTGCAGGATTGAAGCCTTAAATTCCCCCAAAATATTGTATTGTAATTCTGCACACTCAGATTTTGCACTCATTGTTTTAAAAATACTTCTGATTTGACACATGAAAAAAGAACCACAGATCACCCTGAATGATGTAATGGGGTATTGAGTGACTGAACTCAGTGATTCCTGTTTAAACTATGAGCTGCACCACACTTCTTGTGAGATAGCTTCTACATTAAAGGAAACATTTTTATGTCAGAAGTTATATTGAGTACATTAAAATTTAACAGTGGGCCACAGTAGTTTTCTAACAGTTTTGTAATGTCTGCATATAGACATGCCCTTAAATTCTCACATCTCAATTTTGCTGAAGCTGCCTTTTTTGGTTTTTGGGTCTTTTTAATTGATTTAGTTAGACTGGTGCAGAAAGGCTGTGTTGAACATGCTTATTTAGGACTTATTTAGTTTGTCAATTTAGGAGCAGGTTTTCACTGGTTTAACCAAGTCAGTCTAAACAGGGGGAAAGATCTTGTGTGGACAAGGCCTAAATAAGTATATTAGGAGCTCTTAGCTTGTAGTTTTGTATACTGAGAAGTGACCAGGATATGTTCCCTGTTGTTTCTATGTAATAGCAATATAAATATAACAATATAAAGTTATAGTAAAACAGAAATCTTGTGTTCAGGGAAAATGACTTAAAGATGCTTATTAAATCTTTCTTATCTACACTTCTATGAAGTCTAAAAGCTAGCAGTTATAGGCATACTAGCTAAAACCTTTCTAGTGTAGACACAATTAAACTGGCAATAATCTTTTGATAGTATATCATTATGCTGGTTTTGTGAGTGAAATACATTATACAGGTAAAAACACCTTTTTTTGCTACTATAACTGTTTGTGTTAAATCAAGGCTTTTGCCCATATACATATCTTGTCTTAAAAAAAAATTCAACCTGAAACTGACATCTATACAGGCAAAAGTGTTAAGGGTAGATCTGGCTTTAGTCAACAACAGTGACTCACTGGGTCTGCTTGGCCTTTTTGGGAATATGAGCCTTCAAGAGTCTAAAGTTGCATCTGCTTCAGATGACATGATGGTAAAAGTGCTTAACTGTCCATTGTGTCCAAAATTCCCAGTGTTGATGCACCTTTAGGGAGGAGAGGACTCTAGTCATGCCCGCCGGATATCTCATGTTCAAGCATTAGATGGTTCAGGAGGTGTGTGTAGGTAGTTCAGCTGTATGTTGCGTACTCCACTGCAAAGCTGGTAGAGTCCCAGATAGAAATCTGTGTGGGAGTTCATGTAGCTGTTTGTTTTTCTACTTACTCTTTATTATTTTTTAATTTTTATTTTAAAAAGCATTTATCATTGCGGTAACTGAATGGCAACATGGTGTCTGAGTGAACTCTGGTGAGGAGGGGGGCTTCTGGCACAGAGCTGAGGAGTTGGGCTTCTATAGGGTTGACCTAGAGTTTCCCATGAATCTTGGGCTTGAAGTGTGCATGTCCCGAGCTTTGTAACTGCAAACCTCCCCTCAAAGATGAAACTGTATCTGAAACCAAGCTCAAACTTGCTGGATTTTCAGAGAACTGCAGGAGGAAATAATTTTAGTGTGTTTAGTTTTGAAACTCTCTTTAAATATTCAAGAGAAGAATTGGGAACTCAAATTACTAGACGTTACTAGTCATTATGTGGTACTGCGGTTAAAGGAAATGGTTAAGATGGTTTTTATAAGAGGAAGTGATAGTAGATCAAGTGATAAGACTGAGAAATTGCTGTAATCATTGTGTAGGGAATAAGAATGTTTAAAAGATGGTTAAGAAGTTTCTTGCCTGTTTAAGTACACTAAACAAAATATTTGCTCGAGTAATTTTAGAAGTTATCAGGAATGGTTAAAGGCTGACTTTGTGTTTCATCTTTGCTTGTAAACAGCTCAGTTTTTGTGTCATTGAACTCTTTTTTTTTTTTTTTTCTTCTTTGTACCTAACATTGTTGATTGCTCTTCAGTTCCTGTCTGTAGAAACTTCCTGCCATTACATTGTTTTTTGAAATAGCAGTTTGGAATTAATTGGATTTAACAACGTGAGCTGATATTGTCTATCTTGAATAGCACAACATTTAATAAATGAAGACGGTCACAGATTCTTCAGTGCTTTTAGATGTTATGCACAGCATGTGCTTTACACAAAACTTGATTATCATTCATCTTTCATGCTAATGTTCTTGTTTTTTTGAATACTGTGTCTGAGTGAACAGTTTAATTGATGACTTGTTACCTTGAAATCTTAATGCTCTTAAATGAGTTTGAACAGAAGCAGTGGTTGTGGGATCCGCTACCTCATTCTTCTTCCCCTTCTCTGCTGCCAAGACACCATGTCTGCTACTCTACTCCCTCCAATCTTGTGGTACTGAAAGGATCTGTTCATAGTTCTCTCCAGCAGCGGAGTTAAACTAATGTGATTTTTGTTGGCTTCACTGCTGCCCACAGGATTTTGATTAGCAACAGTGGTCTGGGGACAAGAATAAAATGAAGTAAGGAAGAACACCTAGTGAATGGTTTGCTCCCCCCTATGGTGAGAGCACAGGGCATGGGTGCGTAGTATGAAGGGTGGTTAGTAAAGTGATGCATGCTGGAATAAGACACTGTTAGTGTGTTGCTAGTGGACCATCTGTTTTATGTCTGGTCTGTACCAGGAGTGGATTTGTATGGAATAGTGATTGTTTGCACAGTGGTCCCTGCTCTTCTCAATATTAAGACCAATCTTAGTTCTGAATTTGAATGTGCTACCTCTATACTTTCTCTCTTCCCTTGTTTCTTCCCATCATTTGAGCCTGACTCTTCCCTCAGCTCCTCACGGGGTTATACTGGTGCTGCTGCTTTTCACACAGAACTTCATTAGCTACTGTGCTTGTAGGTGAGTAACTTTTCGGTAGTACCATACACAGTTTAGTGCTCTCCCCCAGCCTCTGTTCTACTGAAAAAGCATGCTTCACAAGTAAAAGCTTTCCTGCTTGTGACTTTGCGTCTGGTAAAAGCAGCAAAGATAAACTGATTAGACTGTAAATTTCTCTGTCAGTGCTCCTATATTTCTAAGTAGCAATGACACAGGAACAATTCTTTTCAGTGGAGGTATTTCTTTAGAGACTTTTTTTTTTTTTTTTGGAAGTGTGTGGTTGCTAGTTAGTTATTTGCTACAAGATTCTATGATGAATTTAAACACTTGGGATATCTAACTGAACCAAAGCAGGAATCTATGATGGAAGCCAGTGTTGATGTTAAAGTTCTTGTGGTTTTAAGAATAAATTATTTTAATGAGTGTCAGAGCAACATATTTCAATAGAACAGTTTATATAATACCGTTGAGGTTACAGAATAATACTCCAAAAATAAGGAATCAGAAATTAGTGTGTTAAATATTTTAATTCCATTTGTTGTCATTCTGCTATCAATATCCAATTCCAAAGCACAACTTTTATGTCTGTGCACAGGATTTGCAAAATTCTTCTTAAGATATTGTCAGAAGATGATGTTTTTAATTTAGAAGGAAAAAATGGGCACAGGATTAAAAGGTTTTAACATGACCTTGTAACTTTCCAAAATTAAACAGTTTTAAACAAGGCTCTGCATTTGGTATGCAGAGACCTCATCCTATTTGGTAACATAGCAAACACACCATTTAAAATCTCTTAACCCTTTTATTAAAGATACAGGAAAAGAAAAAACAGTTAAAGCATTTAAAATGTAAGGTATTAAACAGAGTTCTCAATTTATTGACATCCTTTGTTCCCTTTACCTTAAGAGAGTTTCCAAGAAAGAAATCCCACTTGTTTGATAATTAGATGGTATTGAAGATGGCAATAGCTGTCCTTTTGGGGCAAAAGAGAAGTTAGTTGAGATGAAATGGAGATCCCATTTCCTAGGAGAAAAATGACAGAAGAGGAAAGAAAAAAACAGCAAAGACATAAAATGAAATTTCTGTCCCTGATGTTACTTTCACTTGCAGCCTTGCTTCTGGAAAAATGCACAGCACATGGTCTTAACCACCACTCTTGAGACCCTGCAAAGTTTTATCAACATTGATCTGATCACAGGCTTACGTTAGTGCTGCACAATATAGAGTCTTGGCTGGTGTAACCAGACTCTGTTATATTGAAGAAAAAAGGAAATAAGGTAGGAAAGGCAAGGGACACATAGTGGGGTATATGTGACACAGCCTCCCATTCCAGGTGGTGGTTGGGATTGAGCTGGTGGAGGTGGCAATGGTGACATCGGGGTCCCTCTCTCTGGCCTCATCTGGTCAGGACATCTTTCAGGATTAGGGTCAAAAAGGGTTTGGGGTTCCAGGAGATGGTGGGAATGGCAGCCATGATGGTGAACTTTGCTTCTATCGCCTTCTTTTGTCTTTAAGTCAGCCAGCGTTGCAATAGCCAACTTTTCTCCAAAGTCTTTTATTTTAAGGACCTCAAAAGGGAGTGGTAGCTGAAATAGCCCAGTGGCTCTTTACCTTTCCAGACTAGAGTACCCCTTTCAGGAGTCTGATTTGTCTTGCATACCCCAAGTTTCACCTCACTTAAAAACTTCTTGCTTACAAAGTCAGACACAAATATGCGTATCACAACACACTATTACTGAAAAATTGCTCACTTTCTGATAAATCAGTTGGAAACATAAATATTGTACTTAAATTTCAATGTATAGTATGTAGAGCCGTATAAACAAGAAATGTAAGAACTTTTAGTTTGTACTGACTTCACTAGTGCTTTTTGTGTAGCCTGTTATAAAACTGGGGAGATATCTAGATGAGTTGATGTACGCACTGGATAGGGTGACCAGATGTCCCGATTTTTGGGGTCTTTTTCTTATATAGGCTCCTATTACCCTTACCCCATCCCGATTTTTCATATTTGCTGTCTAGTCACCCTATCTCTGTAAGACCTCTGCATACCCCAGGAGTACTCATACCCCTGGTTGAGAACCACTGGAATAGCCCATTCCCTCCTTGTTTTGTTCACCAATTAGGCCTAATTTCCAACACACCAATTCTGGTTCCTTTAGTTCTGGTCCCACATTTTTCCTATGTACTAGGCATGATCTCAACTCACTCCTTGCGTTAGATCAGTAGGCCTTTTAAAAAACTAATTTAGTCTTTGCTTTGCCCCTTTTTCCATCAACATTTGTTATAGGTTATTGTGATACTTTACAAACTGTAACCACTTTACCAGTTAGGCATTTGTTTACCAGTTAGGCATAACATTTGTTATAGGTTATTGTGATACTTTACAAACTGTAACCACTTTACCAGTTAGGCTCACAAGATCACAAGTCACTTAAATTAAGATGTTGAAATTTTGTGGCAATTTAAGTCCACTATTTTTTTCTTCTCATTACCTGTCTCACTACACTTATACTTAGAAAAGATTGATTCTACTAATTATTTGATCGGTTCTGATATTTACTAACATTACAACTTTTCAGAGCTAACCATAGAAAATATATTAGGTTCCTGTGTTGTGCTGTATTAGATTAGGAATTAAGTGTAAAGTGTCTGATTCCGTAGCCGTTCTTGACACAAAAATGCCATTGATGTCACTAGTTTTGCTTGGGAAACCTAATGTCTTCTACACTTGGTCTAGTGTCGAAGACATTAGGTTGGATTTCAGTTGCTGCATCAGAAATGACAGGTAGTAGATTTAATTTGTGTTCAGGACATATTATGAACAGTTGAACTTGTTTACTCTACAAATATAGCTGTCTGAAAATTGTTAAAACATTAAAATTTGTCACATGGATGACACCTATCCTCACTGCAAGACTTTCAGTGACTTAAGGAAGTCCAAAGCTTTCTTATGTACCTTATCCAGTTATAGAATGGAAGGTTTTGGTCCATGCTAAAAATTTTAAATTGATGAAGGAGATAAAATGTATAACAGAGTCCCTTGGCATGGTTGGATGGTGGAACTTTTGACTGTACACAATACAAATAACTCATGGAACTTCTGTGACACAGAATTAAGCATGTGCTATTTTAGGAGGAAGTTTGTCAAAGCTCTTAAGAAACATCAAAGCATTCAGAGCTTTACTGTGAGAAATAATTTGTCCATATACTATGGACTACTTTTCACAGCAACTTTAGTTCTTGTATGAAAGCCCTCATTCACATCAGCTTTTCAGTAAACAAGCCAAGTGATTAATCAACTGTAGACTTCCAACAGAATGCGTCAGCTGTGGCATCCTTCACCAGAGATGTTAAGGCAATCACTTTTTAATCTTAATCTATTCATTTATAGTGTAAAGAGTTTCTTTATATGTTGAACTTCCAGTATAGCTTTTCAGTGGAATAGCTGGTTTTTCTACCCCCTCCCTTGTTCTGATTTTTTCAAAATTAGACATAACTGACAATTAGCTTTAAATAAATGGGGAAACCAGGGTTAAGTAACTGACAAACCTAGGGAAATTTAGAGGTGATGATGTAACTCTATCTCTGAATTACCTTTTTGCCTACTATTAAATTAGTCACTTTCAGGCCACTCATACATAAAGTGCAACTTACTAGCTTTAAAGTTTTAGACTGAACCTTTCTTTTTCATATTATAAGCCCCACTCTGTAAGAATGCTTGCCTATGATTTTCTTGTGTGGCAAGTGAATTTTCCATACAGCAGAATGCAATGGCTCAGCAATTTCTACATCTCTTTTTAGGGTATCTTGTAATTAGTATTGTGTAGATTAGTTGTAAATGTTGGGGAAAGTCATAGAAATCTCATGCAAATTATTAAAAATATACCCTAAATTTTGGAAAGCCATATAGATGTTTTGCAGTACTGTACTACCTTTGCAGAACCAGACCTTAATGTAATTTTTCTGTGTTGGATCACTTCATGTTTTCCTATATTTTTTTCCATATGATCTTAGTATTTTTCTATTTCAAGCCTTCCCTTTCGCATATCAATCTATGGGATGCCCACATCTTGAATATTGAATGCAGATGTAGTTGCCCCAGCACAAAAAAGATATATTGGAATTTGAAAAGGTTCAGAAAAAGGCAACAAAATGATTAGGGGTATAGAGCAGCTTCTTTATGAGGAGAGAGTAATAAGACAGGGACTTTTCAGCTTGGAAAAGAGACGACTAAGGGGCAGGGGATATAATAGAGGTCTATAAAATCACGACTGGTATGGAGAAAGCAAAAAAGGAAGTGTTATTTACTCCTTCTCCTAACACAAGAAGTAGGGGTCACCAAATGAAATTATTGGGCAGCAAGTTTAAAACAAAAAGGAAGTATTTCTTCACACAGCGCACAGTCAACCTGTGGAACTCTTTACCAGATGATGTTGTGAAGACCAAGACTATAACAAGGGTAATAAAATAACTAGATAAATTCATGGAGGATAGGTCCATCAATGGCTAGCAGCCGGGATGGGCCGGCATACTGTCTCTAGTATCTGTTTGCCAGAAGCTGGGAATGGATTATTTGATGATTACCTGTTCTGTTTATTCCCTCTGGGGCACTGGGCATTGGCCACTCTCAGAAGACAGGAAACTTGGCTAGATGGATCTGTGGTCTGACCCAGTATGGCCTTTCTTTTATTCTTATAAATGCCTGAGAAACTAACTCTTCTGGTCATGTCTCACACTAATTGTTTTGATGAATTACCAGTCTGACTTTCACTATGGTGACAAACTGTAGTTCTCCATCTGATAAGTCTTCCTTTCTGCACATTGCTCTTTCTTTGCCAGTGTAGCTTTTGACACTGTGAACAGTTCTATCCTCCTAGATAGCGTCCATTGGTATTTAGTAATCTGTGCGACAGCTGTAATAGAATCTAACAACTTTTTCCAAATGTAGTTCATTTACATCAGGACACCTCCGTAAAGTTTCATAGAGCCCAAGTCTTGTTTATCACCTACTTCTCTCTTTCTGACCATATTTATTTAATCATAGCTATCATTTATACCAATTATCCAAATTCCCAAAGCCTTAGGCTCCCCTAGAATTTTGAATAATCTGGATTTACTAGTATATTTTTATTTCTTTGAACTGAGATGTTATACTTGATGTGAAGAAGGCTGCTTTCCTCATTTAATTGTTGTCCATGGGCCAGATGAATAATTATCCTCACTTCACAGCACATAGCCTACTGATAATAAGCAAGGTCCTGGGAGGTGGTGTTGAACTGCAACTCCCATTGAAGTAATTTCTATCAGTTTTATAATAGAGAAGATTGATTCCATGAAGATCAACGGTAGACTGTGTCCACTATGTAGTAGCTAAATTTCTAGAGCAATTTTTTTCTATGCTTAGTCATATGTTATTACTCCATTGGTTTCAGTGGGTTCAGTGATGTCACTGAGCACAGCATTTGTCCCTTGAGGAAGTTAATTTATTCAGCATCTCTTGCAAGGATGGGGTGGAGAATTTTGCAGGGAAATTTTAAGATTCTCTTTTTCAGCCACTAGATTGTATGGCATATGCATTTCATTAATTTGTGTATAAAGTTGATTTACCTGGATACTTGGACTCAACAGATTTATTTAAAAGGAAACTATTAAGACTGGCAGTCAAGAAATATGACCATCTGGCTGTGTTTTGGATTGTGAGCACCCTTGTGTACGCAGCAGTCAGCAGAGGAAGAGCTAGATCCACAAAAGGACTTAGGTGCTAGATCTAAGTCCACAAAAGGACTTAGGTGCTAGATCCACAAAAGGACATAGGTGCTAAAGTCCAATATTTAGGTGGCCTTGAGGTCCTGAAAACCACTACTCAGCTGCCTCCTAACCAAAAGTCCCTATGCACCTGCATTTCCACCATTAAAGTTCCTTAGGTGCCTAAGCTTTGATATTGAGCATGCACACAGCTGCCTCAGTCTAGGTGCTTGGGTTCATAGCTCATGCCTAAACCCTAGCAGGATCCTCAAACAAGGCATTCCTCATGCTGTCTCACCTGTGTGTTCCAATCTGGTACATGTGACTGGAATACTCCTAAATGCACACACAACAGGAGAAGGGTGTGTTGGTATCATCCCTCAAAACGTTTAGCCCAGTGGTTAAAGCAGTCACCCAGGTTCTGTTCCCCTCTGCCTAATGTGGAGAAAGAATTTGAAGTACAGTGCCCTGACCTGTAGCCCATCAGGTGTTCTGGAGAAGTAGGTCTTTCTTAAACTCTCCTGTTGAAGACATTCCACTATGTAAATAATTTTAATATGCATTGGAGCAGGTGGACTGGATCCTATCACCCCCTTCCCAGCTGAATGCCCTAACCAGTGGGCTTACAGAATCGTCACATTCTCTGATCCAGTGAATATTTATACCAAGCGGTACAGTTTCAACAGGAGAGGGTGAAACCAACCCCAGAATACCTATAGCCCAGTGGGTAGAGCATCCTCCTGAGAGGGGTGAGAAGCAAGTTCAAATATGTTTTCTATCAGGCTGAAGGGGGTATTGAACCTGGGTGAGTGCTCTAATAGTTACCTTGGGGAGAAAAGTTACGAAGGGGGCTCCACGACCATCTCCTCCTCTGGCATTTCTTACTAAAAATGCCTTTGGTGCCTAACTCCAGGAGAGAATTCATGGCTGAGAATCCCAAGCAGAGACAGGAGCTTCCCTCTGATCCGGCCTTCAACTCCTAACTCCCTTTGTGTAATGGGGCTTAGCCCTACCCCTCTCCTTGGCATTTTCTATTGGCTAGCTTAGGTGGCTTCCTGCTCACCATGTTTACTTCTGCGGATCTTTTTCTTAGGCACCTGTCTCTCCCTGTGTTGTAGTGGGAGCTTAGGAGTCTGGCTCAGGGCTGCGAATTTAACTGGGCGACAAGATTCCTTTAAGTTAGATATTGCAGCACTCCGTGATGCAGCATCTAAATCTCTGTGGCTCTAACCCAAGGGTGGGCAAACTTTTTGGCCCGAGGGCCACATCAGGGTGTGAAACTGTATGGAGGGCCAGGTATGGGAGGCTGTGCTGCCCTCTGACTGCCCCACTCAGAACCTCTGACCCATCCAACCCCCTTTGCTTCTTGTCTCCTGTCTGCCCCCTCCCAGGACCCCTGCCCGTAACCACCCACCCCCATCCAACCCCCCTGCTCCCTGTCCCCTGACTGCTCCCTTGACTCCTATCCACGCCCCTGAGAGGCCCCCCACTCCCTGTCCCCAGACTTCCCCAATCCCTATCCACGTCTCTGCCACTTGACAGCCCCCCCTCTACCCCCAGACTCCCATGCCCTATCCACACACAACCGTTCCCCATCCCCTGACTGCCCCCTCCCAGAACCTCCACCCATCCAACTGTCCTCTGCTCCCTGATTGCCCCCCCAGAACCTCCTACCCCTTGTCCAACACCCCCACCACCCCCTCACCATGCCGTTCAGAGCAGCAGGAGCTCGAAGCCAACTGCTCTACCCTTGCAGAAGATTCCTTGAACATAGTATTCCAGCTCTGAAGCAGCTGGAAGCCCATAGCTTCTAAATGATATATTCCAGGAACACTGCTTTAGTGGAAATATTTTTTTAAGGTCTCGATTTGATTTTTTGGAAGTGCTGAAAAGTCACCATTGCATTCTGCAGCCATAGATCAGAAATAAAAATACATAATTGCATCAGCCCACTTAGTTAAGAATGGGGCATCTGAATCTAGCCAGGTACCAAGCCTGAAAGCATCTAAAGACACTGAATCTTTAAGAAGATCAAGTGCTTTTGATTTAATAGCAAAATGTTTAATTTTATTGGACTGTACTCTCGGCACCATACACCACACAGTCAAATGGGTGATTGAAATATTTTACATCCAACTTTTATTTGACTGGTATCTAAAAATCTTCCTCTTCCTCTAAAATTGGTCTTCACTTTTTTTTCATTTTCTCTTTATTCCAGATGTTTTTATCGGTCTCATAACCTTTCTTCTCTTGCTTTTGGTTTCCCTCTATTGAGGGGTTTAGTGGTGAAAGGTGGCTGTGTGGTGTTGTGGTTATCTTTAGGCAGACTAAACCTTACTCCTACTGAAATCTATTTATGTTGCTTCTTTAGTTCACCTGAGGTGATTGCTAGAGTGCTAGGTGAAGCAAATTGTCCTCAGACCGGGCAGGCGCTGCACCATAGTGTGTCTGGTGGCTGAGGGGGAAAAAGAGGAGTTATGTTTGGTTCTTAACACTACACTTATATTAACCAACAAACAATATCCATGGGAGAAAGGAAAAGTATATGATAAAGAGAGAAAGATCCTGATGCTTTAAGCATTGACACACTCCTTTTGTCTGGTGTGTTGCATTTCCTTGAACGGATGAACGTTAGTCTTTGATTTGATCTAAATAAAACCTTCAGTTTTAGAAATATATGAATCTGAGATATTGTAATATTGGTTACTTTTTATATCTTCTGGATATATTGTTAAACAAAACTAGGCTTACTTGGGTGTCTGTATCCCCATATTAATCTTGCAGATCTTGTCAATGACAGTACTGGTCACCTAATCAGATGGGTTAATCTAGGTATACATACATTCTGGAATGTTGAATGGGTGCTCTAATCTGGAAGATATTTCAGTTTCATGATGATTTGGGAAAAGTAGTCAGAAGTTTTGTGTTTTCAGGCCCCTTTCCCTGCAGGTTGCGGTCTTGCTGTAATGCTTCACATAGAACTCAGTTTTCAGTATGACAGCTTAATGATGCGAACCTCTCTCATATTAGAAGAAAATGGTACCTGTTTTTCTCACTACAGTATAAGAGTAAGAAATAGTATATGTGAAAGTAGTGTGTAAATTAAAGTTGAGAATAGTGAACTTGGTGCTAGTGGACAGTATTTAGCTTAATCAGTCTAGATCAGTGTTTTCCAAACTTTAACAACCTGCGAACCCCTTTCACTAAAATGTCAAGTCTCAGGAACCCCCTCCTAAAAATGAATATTTCCAGGGATTTTCTCCTTTACCTGAATATAAATTATAAAAGTAGTGATCTTGGAAATCTAAAATTTGTTTTTATGACATGCTTATTATACACTTTATTATTAATTATTATTTATCATTACAGTATTTTTATTACATTATGAAAATGGCAACACTTCCAAGATCTCACTTTCATAGCTTGTATCACTTTGGATAAGCCTGTTATAAGACAAGGCTCCTAAGTTTCATCAAGGAATATCAGATGTGAAACAGTATGAAGGTATTTAAGAACCCAATTCAAAGAGTTCTTTCTACACATGCATTCAGGTCTTGAGCAGTCCAGGCAAACAACACATTACAACAAAGCTTTAACTTGTTCTTCATAATAATTTTACAAACAATACTAGCTGCCTTTTTAATTTTAAATACAACAAAAAAATATCCACCTCCCTTTCCATTTCTTATAAGGAGTCTTGAAGTTTAAATCTCGTCGGTATGATAGATATGCTTGCTTTGATCTGCGTAGCTCTCAGAAGTTCAGGGGCTCCGGGGTGCTGGCCCCGTGCTGCCTGGCGTCCCTAGGGACAGCTCTGTCCGCCATTAGGAACTTTTTTCCTGAGAATCCCTGTAACATTTTGCAAACCCCCAGGGATTCATGAACACCAGTTTGGGAACCACTGGTCTAGATGCATTGTCGAAACCCACTTAAAGAATCCATATCTTTTTGCCTGCTTTCATATGATCTTCTTGTAAAATGTGGCTACTCTCCAGAAATCATGTGCTAAATCTGTAGTCCAACACTCTTCTAGTACAATTTTTTTTAAATTTAAGCTTTGTATCTCTATTTTCTTTCCAGAAACTAAACTTGTTTCCTGTTCCTCCTGATTGAAACCAGGTCTTTGGGGATGCCTTAGTGGTGAGGACTTTGGAGCAAGAACCTCTGAAATGTAGAACAAGCCCTGAGTAATTTAAAGATAGCTTTACATCTTACATTACTGCTTGCTGGAACAGTGCTGGGAGTAATAAGATATTCATGCTACCTCATCCAAGGACTCCAGCTCAGGGAAGCTCATGAATGCCCTAGTTAAGAACGATTTGTTCATGTGGACAGGAAAAGGCAGCTCTCCCTATAAGCTTCCTGAAAGCTCTAACTCTGTGGGGAAGGAGGCAATAGTAAAGAATCTAGTGCATCTTCTGACTCAATACACAGTCTCCACAACTTGTGTGTGAGCTGCAGTATCAGTGAAGTTAACATAATGCTATTTTCACTGGTATGTTGAGGCTGTCTGGGCTGCAACTGTTGCCTGGTATTGATCCCTTCTTAGCCAATATTTCTGGCCAGTGCATCTGCTGTTACTCTTGATTTTCATCCAAAATAAGAGCTGCTTCCCCACCAGCTGGCCTAGAAATCTTCCCTGATACACCTCTACCTTGACATAACATGGTCCCCGGGAGCCAAAAAATCATACCATGGTGCAGGTGAAACCACGTTATATCGAGGTAGAGGACCGCGCAGCCACGCCCCCCTGATCACTCCTTTACCATGTTATATCAGAATTCACCTTATATTGGACTGCATTATATTGGGGTAGAGGTGTACTTCCCTTTCCTTCCAGTGGGCTTTTGAGGAAGTGCCATTGGTACAGACACTAGATGGGCCCTCAGCCAACTAAGTATTAATGCACTGCTGTGAGGCTTCTATACCAGCTGCCTAAGGAGTAGTGACATCAGCCAGTCTCCTGCCTCTAAATTAATTGCTGGGGCTCTTAGGTGGACATTCAGGTAGATCCCTGGAATATTGGAAAAAGGAGGTAGGGAATAAAATCTCTTGTTACCCATTGAAGTGTTCAGCAAGGGTCTAGTTGAAATGCTTTCAAAGCTGCTATGTTCTACCCTCTTCTGAACATCACAGATTGTGTGTCTTATCCTCACCAGAGCACCTCATGTACTTTTCTTCAGAAAGTAAGGGCAAGCTTCTGGAAAGAAAATGTGGAAAATTTTAAAATTGAAGCATTTTAGAAAAGTTGTTGTTAGTCTTCAAAGGAATCACTCAGATTTGAACAGTTTTTTGAGAGTCTAACCACAGATTAAATATTGGAAATTCTAAACAAAATGTTTCTAAAAAAGCTTACAATTCATATTTTGATGATGAAGCAACATATAAATACTTGCTAGCAGGAGTACAAAATATTTACCCTTTGCTGCCTCAAGGTTCCAACAACAGTTTTTTAAAGGCTAATGGTACGATCCAAAGCCCGTTGATGTAAGTGGGAGTTCTTACATTGACTTTTGGTGGGCTTTGGTTCAAGCACTAAAAGATGTGATTAAGCTGCAGTGTATGCATAGGGAGGTTACTTTCAATGTATGCAAAGGGAGGTTACATTTTGCGGTTACTTTCAGGTTGTAGCACTGGATAAAAGGAATACACTTTTTTTCCCTACGGAATCTATTCAATTTAAAATTGAAATTAGTATTGTGTATTTTATAATTTTTAATTGGAGATCTGAGTCACTAGCTGAAGAAAAGTCTCTGGCCATCTCTACAGAGAGGAAAGAATATGAATGTGAAATGATTATAAGTAGAACTCATAAATGAACTGAGATGGTTTTGCATAGAGATGCAGATGAACTTAAGACAACCTCTAAGGATTTAAATCCTAAATTTGAAAACTTGAATTTTTTTATACTTTCTTGACTCTCTTGCCTACATACAATAGCTTTCATTTTTGAAAATGGAAAAATAACTTTAAAACTAAAGGATGTGTGCAGTATGGACTGATTCTCTATATGCTTAAATAAATTTCAACTCGTAGTGCTTGCTTCTGGGACTATTGAAGCAAAAAATACTGTTCCTAATTAAAAATATGGGCATTCAATTTCTCATTTTTATTATAACTACTTTTTGAAGTATTGTAGAGAGTTAGAGGTGATAGTTCAAGAATGGTTAGTATTGTATTTGTTCTCCACAGGACAACTAGCAGCTGTGGTGCTCAGCTATAGATATATTGGCGTAGTCTGTGGTTTTTCAGAAAGTCTGTCTGTAATATGAGCGGGAGTTTTAAAATTATACTATAATGATTTTTTTTTTTAATTCTTGGCTACCGTTTCTTTTTCAGGTATGTAACATTCACTGACAGTCTTTCTCCTGTTTTTTATAGTTGTATGTGCTGTCTCTTGTTAACCCCACTCCCTCCCCAAACTCAGTTTGGAAAGAATATGAGGGGAACTGACCTGATGCAACATGCATTGCACTCAGAACATTGTTGTACAGTAGTCAAATTGTAATAACTAATGTAATAGTTTGTGTGTATTTAGAATGGCAATCCAGTAGAAAGTATGTTAAATATAGCCATAACCTTAATTTTGTTGAATATAGATAAGTGCATTAATTCATTTAAAAGTCATGATGCCAGAGTTTGAGAATATTTTGTTTATGTGTAATTTTTTCTCTCTTTGTTACAATGCTTTCCCAGCAAGGACAAGTTTGGAAGGTTTGCAAAGCTTTTCACCTTCCCTCTGCCCGCTTGCCCGCTTTCAGATCAGTCTCATACTCCATGACTTCTGTCTCTATAATCCACAACAGCCATAGAAATCAGTATAGAAGTGTTAAAATTAGCTATCATCCTAGGTCACTATCTTTTGTAGAAGCACATAGCATGTGATTTAATTTGCATGAGACACAGACATATAAATCTCTATGGGGAATATTAAACTGTAAATATTTGAATGGAAGTACAGTTTGAGCACAACATTTTGTCCTTTAATTTCACTTCTGACACACTTAAGCAGTACAGTATTGCTTAGTGGTTTTTATCCAGTTTTTGTCACCGGAGTTTATAATAGTAAGTTTCTAAAGAAACATTCACTTAGGTTTACAAGGATCGCCATCATCTGATAAAGATGGTTGATTAGTTGGTTGCCCAGAAAACTCTGTACTGCTGATGTGGCCAAATCAGTTACTTCAGAGTTAACATTTTCACTTAAGAACCATGTATTATATAATATTTTGTGTAATTGTTTGAAGTGCTGTTTTTAAAGTACAGCTGACAGCAGTACTGTAATTTTGCTTAGGGTCAGAGGCACAATTAAGATTTAGTTTACAGTGAAAGTAGATTTAACATGCTCCTAACTGTTGGAAATAATCCTTTTCTTTGGATAAGGCAAATATTGGTAGCTTAATTGCAGAAGGGAGAACTGTCTTGCAGAATACAATGAATTAGAAAAACTTAAATACAGGTTGTTTCCTGTTTTTCTTCACATAGGATACACTAATCATTTAATATGCCCTGCACTTTCCTCTACGGATGATGATATGATTGGATTTTCCAAGAGTTTGTTAGCTTCAGATGAATACAACCCTACCTCAAACCATGAATAGAAGTAAAATATCTTTTTCTTCTTTTAGGATTGAGTTTTTCCCCTCACTGCTGTTCTGCACTAACTGCTTTGAAACTTCCATGCATTTTTTTCAGTAGAAGAGCATCTCTGTATTGTCTCTCATTACATATTCCAGCTGTGACAATCCCTGCACTTTGCCTACTCATTTTATCACCTGCTCACTAAAACCCAATAAGTCTTTCTAGTTTGTGACTGCAGACTTGCTACAATTACTTAATTTTAGCAAGATGAATGAATGTATTTTTAATTCACTTCCTTTTTTTTGTAGGCATGTGGGGACCCCAAAGCAAAACCATCATATCTCATCGACAAAAACCTGGAATCTGCTGTCAAATTCATAGTCAGAAAGTTTCCAGCTGTAGAAACACGCAACAACAATGTAAGTAACCCAAATGACTATGTAAATATGCAGTCTGCTTAAAAAACCTTTTACATTTGATGCATAACTCTGCTTTATAAGAGTTTTACACATTCTTCTAAAAGACTTGTTGCCAATGACTATTGGAGACAGATTATCCGTCTAGATGGACCGTTAGTCCAACTAGTGTGACAATCATTTTATGTTTGTCTAAGCAGGGAAAAACAGGAATATATTAACCTATATTTCTAGGTTTATTTTTATTGCAATAGACTTGCTGTTCCTGCTTTAACTAGTCTCTTTGTCTAGTGCGGCTAACCCTGGGGACTGCCCGAGCAGCTGGAGCCTCGGCAGCGGTGGGTGACATCCCGCTCTCCGCCCAAGATTTAGTCACAGGTACTTTAGTAAAAATCGTGGACAGGTCACGGGCCGTGAATTTTTGTTTGTTGCCCATGACCTGTCCATGACTTTTACTAAAAATATCCATGACTAAATTGAACTTGCTTATGAGAGAGGACTGGCCAACACAACTGAGCCAACCAAGACAGATGGAAGTTATGAAAATATAGTTGTGCCGCACAGATACTCAGTCTAGTAGAGTGCATAGGGGGAGTCCCAGTGTGAATTAAAGATGCTTCAGCATACACACAGTGCAAATCCCTATTTAGTGCAATAGCAGGAACCCCAACTTTCTTCCAAAGGAAGGGTTCTTCCACCTCTGCCTTTACATACAGTGAGCTTGCTGATACAGGGAAGTATATTTTAGATCACTGTACCAGCATTGCTGATTTTAGCTTGGAACTTTTTAGAGAGACTTGTATATGATTGCTGTGATTTCTGTTAGGAGCAGAAAGATCTACACACATTGGTTGCTCTGTCACTGTTCAGAATTGTAAAGTCAAGGGGAAGATTTCTTTACATGCTTATTTTTCTTTCCAAAAGTGGAAAGAGAGGTAGGTAATGAGTTTGCATGTTTCGTGTATGCAACTATTTGCATGACTGCTTAAGAACTCCCATTTTCAAGATAATTATTTGGGCCCACTTCGAGCATTCTCCTGTTTCTGCAGTTTCCATTTTGGCAGCCTTAAGCTACATCTAGTTTTTATTTTTTATTGTTTATGTTAACAGTAAGCTCCTAGGGTCCTAAGGCAATCTCTAGCAAAGCCAACAAAAGCCTGTAAAAGTGCTCTTTCTTTTTAAATAAGAAAACTTTTATTTAAGCACAGCAATACATTCTTTATATTCTTGAATATGTTTGCATTATTTACAGTTCTTAAGATTGCTTATCTTCATGTACTGAATTTTTGATTTACAGTAACATATGAAAACACCTGTCTTAGACTTACGTAAAAAGTAAAACTATACCTCCACTTTTCTTAAGCCAGGTCCAGTGAACCCTCTAATTCTCAGCTTTTTATTCCCGCTCATCTCCTATTAAAAGTAAAATGGCACGTTGCTAGGCATTGAGCACAAGAAATGAACTTCAGTTAAAATACTCTTGCAAATATCCTCTGTGGATTGTCATATCTGGGTATATTTGGATTAGATTTTAGATTGTGTTACACACGATTACAGTGTTACACACTTGGTTCTCTGAGACTCAATATGTAGATTAGAGCGGGTTGAAATATTTGAATAAGCACAGCTTTGCAAAAACTCTGAACTTGTTGACTTTCCGTTTTGTGATAGTCTAACGATTTTAGGGTGTGGTCATTATATCATCCTGGCTGTATATGGAGAAAATAAATTATGCATCCTTTTCTCATTATCCCTGAAAGAAAATTACATTATTTACAATATAGTTTCCAAATGTCTTCTAAAGATGAATCTGTAGCCTGGAGCTTAAGAACATTTAACTGTTGCTCTAGCAGTAGTTTGCACTTTTTCTCACCTTCAGAAGTTCCGCCTCTATGGTCGGAAAATCAGGCAGTTACCTACCAAAAATTAATTTTGGAGGGTATGAAGTGAGTTTTTAATTGATACTTTACTTTAGGGTCTGTGTGATACAGAAACTTGAGGCGAGGAAAGGAGGCTTTTACCGCAAAGACACGGATCGAAAGAGGCCAAAATCAAGTCTCCATGATGGATACAGTGCATCCCTTATTTTGAAGGAACAAGTTTTTTGTTCACAAATTAAAACTCTTCAAAATTTAAGAATGTCTGACTCAGTGGGAAACAGAAAAGGGCCAGATTCCCCTCCTTCCTCTTCCTTTCTCTCCCTCCTCCCAACTCAAAAGGCCAATGGACATTTCGGTAGCAGTGAACCACACTGACCAGGTTCTCTGCTAAGGAAGCAGATGTTCAAAGACCTGCAAGGGACAAGGAGTTCACTGGCACAGAAACATCATTAAGTAAAACGCTATTGAGCATTACTAAAGGGACAACAGTTAAATGATCTTAACACATGTAATGAGTTCCTACCGGCTTTTCACAGAGACTTGAATTTCTCCTGTTTCAAGCACAGGAATTACCACTGCTCAGTGAATTTGATACAGATATTGTGTGTTGGCAGATGAAATTGCCAGTCGAGCACGTTTGTGCAGTCAGAAAATCATGAGCATTCAGTTCTTGTTGGCAGTTTTGTTTTCACAATCTGCAAAAAAACTCGCTTTTAGATCCCTAGACTTCAGGGCTAGAACAGACCATCATGATCATCAATTCTGACCTATTGCACATTGCATGGCCTATTGCGTACCTCACCCTCCCATTCCTATAATTCAGATTAAAGACAAAATGAGAAATTGAAAAACCCGCAAATTTCATTAAACAAATACAATATGAATCTTAAATTACATAATTTGTTTCACTTTGTAATATGTTTATTCTTCACCCTTAATTCAAAATAAATAGCATATAATTCTCAATAAAACTTAAGAATTTAATAGTCTCAGTCCAGTAACTAGTAAGCCCTACCACTTTTTCTGTCTGCCCTTAGATATTAATCACTTACCAACTTTTCTTTTTCAGTACCTACCATACAGTATGTGGTGATTTAACCAAGTCAGTTGAAGTGTACTAAAAATATTCAATTGATGCTGAACTGAATGGGGTTTTAAAACTGATAATTCTGAATTCAGCTTTTTTTTCCACCATCTTGATGTCGTAAAGTGTGACAAAGTCTCCTTTAGAGACATGCTTTAGGTATAGAAATCTAGATCTTCACTTTGAAATGCTTGAACTATAGGAACTTGTACTTACTTTTTGGCATTTTCTTACACAATGAAAAAGATCATCTTTTTCTTCCTTGCATGTTCAGCCTGTCACTTCACTTCAATATCATAACTTCTTTTAATTCATCCTTTGGTTGTTGCTCTTTCTTCACTTGCAGCATCAAGTAGATATGAGAGTTAAAATATTTCTAGATCCAAGGTGAAATGCTGCAATTGTTTTGTAATAAATTCCTCTTTGGGTTCTGTATTGAAGGCAAGGATAGACTAAGAAGGTTGCAGCTCAAGTTTGTCTGTCTTTCAGTTGCTTTTAATGGCATAGTCTCTGAATTATCTTTGCTGTTTTTTTGGTGTCAAAGATGAACAGACAAGGTTTCTGAAGAGCTGCCAGAAGGTCTGGAATCTGACTTAAATTGTCGTCATTGCAAAGTTTTAATAAAGTTAGCAGTATTGAAAATGTCTCAGTGTTCTGCTCTTATTTCTCACTAGAAGGAATTTTATTTGATGGGAATGTCTCGAAGAATATAAGACTAAGACAATTTTTGCAGCTGCTGAGATGATTGTGAATCTTTATTTTTCAACTTGACTATTGATGATGCTTACATTTTTATTCAGAAACTTCTTTAGTCATTTGTTGGTTTCCTATCACTTCCTTCAAATGCTAATCACCCATTTCAGTATGGGTTAACAAGTTTATATTTGCTACAGTTAGAATGAGAAAAAAACACCTAATTAATCCAGTAGTACGAAGGTCAAAAAATAAAATGTGGCAGCCATTTTCTGTAGAACCAAATTACCAGATCTTCTGTTGATCTTCCAGAATAATTTCACGTTATAACAAACGAAACACCCCCTCAGTACGTAACTCCACATGCTCTTTTCTTAAGAATCCAGTGACGTACTCTCTTCAGTCACAAACATCACCAATTTTCTCATTTCTATAATTTTTTTTATTGTTTACTACGTTAGACATAACAATCTTGATGTTCTCATCACTTTGCTTTCTATTTTTTAGTATAGTTTCATATCAATCTGCGAATGAAAATATGAAAAGTCTTTTGGCTGCATTATCATGTAAACAACAGTGGTTGGTACAGAAATTAAAATGCCAGCCTTATAAACCTCTAGGCGGGGATTTTTCTGAGGTGTTTCACATTCTCAAAAAGAGAATATGGGAAATGGCTAAAAATAAGCAACTTAACTCTCCGCGTCCTTGTCTGAAGAAATGGTTATCTCTAACTGAGTGAGGATGATTAGGGAAAGATTTTATTCCAGTTGTGTTTTTGATCTCTCAATTAGGGCATATTTTGCAAGATTACTGGTGAGAATAGCAAGGTGGTGAGAGTAGCAATACACCTGAACCCTCCCTTGCATAACATTCATTACAGAGAGCTCACAGAATGGGGGTGGTGGACATATTTTGCGGCTGAGCATGCAGTATTCTTCATTTTTTTTAAACAACCTGACACCTACTTTGAACTTACTAGGAGATAGATATGAGTCAGAATCCTTGGACAGACTTGGGCAACATTTGGAAGCTGTTGTTAGTTTGCTGAAAAATCAATGCTTATTGGGCATGCTTTTAAAAAGAATACACCAATTATAAAGTTGTTCTTTTGCCTGAACGTTTTTCATCTTTTTTATATATAACAAACTATAATAAAGATTAGTGAGAATTATTTTTTATTCCCACAAAATGTGGGAATTTGACAGCAACTTTAAGTAGTCTAATGATTTTGCCTTTATAGTCAGATTCCTGTTGGCATTTTACACAGCAACAGATAAAAGAAATATGGTTAAAAAACCTTATCTCAAACTTCCTCTTCCAGCTATGTGTAACATATATGTAGTCTTAACTTTTATTTTTTTAAAATCCATAGACCTAGTTATGTCCCGTTTAAGACTGGCAGTAATCATATACAACAAACTCTAGCAGTGAGTATTTAGTTAGTCTAGCCTGCATATATGACACTAGAGTTTCCTAGTGGAATTCTAGGTAAGATGTTTTGGTGTGAGAAGCTTCAAATGACTGCCCAGTTAGTGATATGTGAGAGAGAACCTAAAGCAGGTATTACTGTACCTTTCCAAAGCCATGCAAGAATGACAGTTATACGGGACCTGATGTAGGATTGGGAACCTTACTTGTTGCATTTGATCTGAAAAAGCAAATTCATGCTCTTGAGTTTCTAGGTGTTAAAAATCATAATGACTAGTTATGGCTCTGTCATCACATATTGGAGTATGCTATCAGGTGTCACATTAGTCTCTCTTATAAACAAGCCCATCTTACTTTTATACTGATTGAATAAAATTCAGTATTTCTGTTTTCCTGTCTCTAGACTGAAATTACAAATATTTAAAAAATTCAATGGAGTAGATAGACGTTCAGGTGAAATCCTGGCTGCATTGAATTCAATAGCAAAATTCCACTGTAGTGGGGCGAGGTGTTTTTGGGTCAGATTTTCAAAAGAGCTTAGCACTCAACAACTTGGGTGTTTAAATAAGGGAGCTTTTTTTTAATTTTAACACTGTATATTTTTATGCCCGTTCTCCTCCCCCCCCCCAAAAAAAAAAAAAAAAAAGGTACAGCAGTTTATGTTTCTATTTTTACTTGTCGTCTTTACTTTCTTAGTGCGGGTCGAAGACCTGCCACCAAACTGATGTTGTTGGAAAATGAACCAACTGAAGCCTAGCTTCCTTTTGACAACTTCTCCCCAAGTTCCTGTGGAGTCAGGGTGGGATTTGAATGATCCTCCTACCTCCAAAGATAGCCCTTTAATTCTGCATCTAGTTGTGTGTAATGGGTCCTATCTCCATGCTGTTCGACTAAACTCCATAGGGGAGATCCTTAAAAGTACTTACATCTTTCACATTGTTTCTCAAATTGAGGAAACTGAAGACTCTCAAAGTGGGGAGCAGTACTCACTGGAAAGCATTTGCCTATTGACTATTTTGGAAAGTTTTGTAGAGAGTGTGTCCTTATTTCAATATGCATTGAGACTTTTAGTCAGTAACTAATGAAGTGAGCAGCTTAGTAACAACTTTTATTTAATTGATGCCTTAGAATTGTCAAGGATAGAAAGACCTGTCTAATTTTCAATGGTTCGTATGGCTTTGAATAGCTGTGAGCATATGTCTTTGCAGCCATCTTGCATGACTGGAATATTAAGTTAATATCTGTCCCACCGGTTGTTCTTGGCACACAACTAATGTTTCACAGCTTGCTTCTGCTCTTCTTCTGCCTTTACCCTTCTTACTAACACAGTAGAGGGGTGGGGCTTACCAAAACCACAGGATAAAGTCATTTGAGATTCAAGGACAAGCAAGAAAAGATTTTCAGCCTGATTGCGATAGGGCCATTTTCTTGAAATGTGTGGTATATAAACCTGATGGGATAGTGTGTGTGTGTGTCTTTGTGTGTGTATATATGCATTTCAGGGTGAGAGGTGTATGAGTGGGTGCTAAAAATGTTGCTATATTTTCTCTTTTTCAAAATGGTATTTGCCATGTATTAGATAAGCTTTAAATTTAATCATTTTAATCATTCAAATTGATTCAGTAATAAGACAGTTGACATGTAGTGTTCCTGAAACCTGTTAAAAATTCTGACCTGAATAAGTAAGCAGAATTTCAATATGTTGACTGTTACTGATGTATATCATTCATATTCTTATCATGTTCTTGTTACACTGTAGTAGTGGAATAATGACTCCATGCCGGTAAGAGGCCCATTTCTGACAATAGATAAAAAATAATGAAAGATGTCATACTTCCTTTGCCACCACTGCTGATTTTTCCTCCATTTGTAGATCTCAGAGCACTTGTTGTTGTTTGGGCAGCTAGGTCAGTGGCTCTCACCCTTTCCAGACTACTGTACCTCTTTTGGGAGTTTGATTTATCTTGCGTACCCCCCAAGTTTCACATCACTTAAAAGCTACTTGCTTACACAGATATAATAATACAAAAGTGTCACAGCATTACTGAAAGATCGCTTAGGTTCTCATTTTTACCACATAATTATAAAATAACTTAGTTGAAGACTTTATCACACTGTAATAACCACTTACATGCTTCCATGTTCATTGCAATACATAAAACAATGTTGTATAGTTGCCAATAGCCGTTATGTTAACTGAACTTCTTGAGGACATATCTTTCTTGTACAAAGCACTTTCCTGAATAATGTGTATCATTTCAGCCAATCATTTGCTTTTCAGATTTACTATTAAGATACCCCAAAGGGGACACAATGCATAAAGGAAAATTTTGAAATTTTTCTAGTACTTTAGTATATATAGTGGTAATTCAAATATCATTTAAAAAGTTGGGTTATGGGTCAGAGCATAGCTTACCTAGCTGCCTCACATATTTGTGAATTCCAAGAAGTGTGGGGTGGGTTCTTTTTTGTGTTTTGGGTTGTGTTTTTTGTTTTTGTTTTTTTGCTTTTAAGAAAAGTTTTTCCTGCCCATGAGGAAACAATACAGTAATCAATATGCACACATACCATAAAGGCTGGGGCAGGCTGCTCTCTAGGAAAGATTCAGTTCCAGTTTAAAATGTCAAAAGCATTAACATTAAGTTTACCAAAATATTTGCTTCTCTTTCCCCATTTTTTTCCAGTGAAAAATGAAAATGTCTTCTGCCCTTCACTAAATGTCCTTTACTTCACTAAATGTCTTTTGTATTTTTAATTTAAGTGAGAGCCTTAAGAAAGCTTTTCGATAAACTAAAAAAATCGCAAAGATTAAGAGGTAACTTGAATTGTGGTGTCCAAGTGCTACTGGGGGTAACTGCACTTTTGACTCTGTGGTATTCTCTTCAAGGGTTTCCCCCTGCAGGTCTCAAGTATCAAGCCATTGCCTCTTATGAGCAAAGTTCCATGACTCTCTACCTCAAGACTGGGGTTGTATTCTGCTTCTTCTCTTGCCATGCACGGTGTATTTCCAAATAGGTCTGACCTAGCTCAGCACCTGCATTTTCACTGTTTTGCCAGGGACAATGATAGTGGCTTACCAACAGCTTTCAAAAAACAGAGCAAATTTATTTAAGTACCAAAGCATTACAGAAATCATATAACACAGTCAAAACACATATTCAAGTTACAAGTGGTCACTCATCTTCCTTGTTGGGGATCTGGTAGATGTCAAAGTCCTTCAAACTCTTCAGCAGAGTGTGCACTCATGGTTAATGGTGCATGTCCATTTTCTGATCAAAAGCTAACACAGTCCGTTTAGGCTGGCCCTTTATACCAAAAGCCCTTCTTATTCCCCTCAGGCTCAGTGTTGCCTAATACATGCACAGATCTCCAAAGTCATTAGAGTTTTATACTGGTCCCAGCGTTTGCAGTAATTGCTTCTCACTGATTATAGTTAAGCAAACCTCACCTATGGAGTTGCAATTCTGTCTGACTCACAAAGGTGCAGATAACATTTATAAAGTATATACCGGTGTTGGTCATATCTTTCACACAGATTTCTGATAGTAGATGGCTGCTTATTCCAGCAGAAAGAGGCATAGCAAGTTCCAGTAGTTGGAAACTAAAGCTAAACAAATTCAAACTAGAAAAAGGCACAAACTTCTAATGTGAGGGTAATTAAACATTGGAGTAATTTACTGAGGATGTGGTGGACTCTTCATCACTTGAAGTCTTTTAATTCAGACTGGTCTTTCTAAGAGATGCCTTCCTGGTGCTTTGACCTTGTCACCCTATTCTTCGCATCCTTTCACTGGCTTCCCCTTCTCTTTCACACCAAACATAAGCTGCTTTTATTCATTTTCAAGGCCCTTCCTGGCCTTTCATGGCCAGCTTTACGTGGTTGGCCATGAAATTTCTGGTTCACTATTAGAATATTGGCTCCTGCCAGCCTGTCTTGTCCATTTGTTAAATCTTCAGACTAGTACTTTAATGCTCTTCCCCCATGCTTGGAGCTCCTGTAAACATCCACTAAGTTACCTTATTATCATCTTTGAAATTCCTCCTTAAAACCATGATGCCACTAAAAAACTGGAAAATGGCTCAATTGGTTGTGTGCTTAGACCACTATCTGTCATGCTGACTGATATTACCTCTTTGGTTCCTTGTACACTCTCGTCTTTGTATCAGTCCAGTGTCTTTTGTCTTATACTCAGATTGTAAGTTCTTTGGGGCAGGATCAGTCTCTTCTGTTTTTTTGTACAGCATCTATCATGTTGGGGACCTGGTCTATGACTAGGGTTTCTGGGTGCTGCAGAAATGCAGATAATAAAAAGAAGTTACGGCCTTCTTGCAGAAATTACTGGGAGAAGTCCTTGGGCCTGTTATGCAGGAGGTCAGAGTAGATAATCCTAATGATCCCTTCTGATTTTAAATCTGTTAATTTGACCATGGAGACTTAGTAGGAGCAGTCCAGCTGACCTAATGGCCTAACAAAGCATTTTGGACAGGAAGGAAGAGTGCAATTTTTGTGTCCTTGGTTAGTCACTTGCTTGAAGTGGGAGGAAGAATGAGAGGTTAGGAAAATGTTTTCCTATGACTAGCTAGTCATTTAGCATATGAAGATGAATCACATTGTCATGAAAAGTTCCTAGGGTAAAACTAAGTTCCATAATCAGGGAGCACAAATGTTCCATCAGACTTCTAAGTGGACAATCAAAACATGAATGGCCACTAAAAAATAAGGTATGTAGTTCCCCAAAACTTTCAGCATTAGCCCTACATTGAAATCAGTGGTGAACTACTTCAAAGCTCTTCCTCCATCATGATTGTAGAACAGATGAAGACTTTAGGTAATAGATGCAGGTGACTTTTTCTTAATTTTTTGTTAAAACTTCTGTACTAAAATCCTTGCATTTTTTCTTAGTATTGAATCCTAGGATAGTCTATTACTTTACATGCTCTCTGTTCCTCAAAAATATTCTCTTGTTTATGTATATTGAGCTATTTTTAAATATGTTTTGTAGTGTTTCAGTCAAGAAGCCATTCTGATTATCTGTAGCTGAAATTGTTCTATCTGAAGTTTTGAACTTACTCTTTCTGCTCTCCAACCTGTATATGACGATACTGATCACTGGAAAAGCAGAAGTATTCAAAGCTTCCTAAATGAGCATTCTGGGTTAGTACAAACCGACGACATTTGCAAAATTCAAAACTGACACTGAAGAGCATATTAAATACTGCTCTTCAGCAGCTGCTTTAGAAATTAGTAGTGAAAAAACTTTGTTGCATGGGTGTGGAAAGAACTACACCCACATTCCTGAGTGTTGAAAACCCAAGTAAATGACTAAAGCGCTGCATAATATCAGCTGTGCTTTTTTAGCTGTTTTCAAACTTCTCTTTTGAAAATTAAAGTTATCAACATGTATGCTAAGTGATTTAGAATACATATTTCTTGGCATCTTGTGCTTTTTAATATCTTGCTTTAAGTATAGCTTAGAGCAGTGGTTTTCAAAGTGGGGGGGTCACAGGGTGATTCCGGGGGGGTGGGGGGGAATTGTGAACTCCCGTTGTGGGAGTGTGTCCGCCAAAAAGCCGCTGAGTGGAACTTTTCTGCTTTCGGCAGCATTTCCACTGTCAGAGAGAGAGGAAGAGTTCAATTCGGCAGCATTTTGGTGGACATAGTCTGGGGGCAGCAGCAGTCGTGGCAGAGCGAAAAGGGGTCTCGAGCTGAATAAGTTTGAGAACCCCTGGCCTAGAGCATTCCAGAGGGCCCCAGGGCTTGTTAGTCATCTTTATTTGTTGCTGAAATCAAACCAATGCTGGGATGAAAATGCTTCCATGACAATTTGGAGTTGTTCTGAAGAAGGAATTATGTATGCTGAATGTAACAGCCACCTGCTTCTCTTCTTATGCAAAAAAGTACTATGGGATTGCCAATAATTTTGGAGGTTCCCAAGACCATAGTTTGTCTCATCCCTATAGCACTTCCAACTGTATTTAACCTTACCCTCTTTACACAATATTGGGATATTGGTTCAGTAGAGTTAGAGGGAAAAGTAATTGCTGAATCGCTAGTGTCACTTACAGTAACACTTACATATACCTTGGTAGTTTCAAACCCTGCTTAGTTCGAGATCTGATGGAATTGCAGCAAAGGAGGTGTCTCTCTCCTTCCCCCCACCCGTTATTACAACAGAGCTGTTATATTTTGCGTGCCATTCCTTTTAAGCATAATTATAATATTCTTTGCTCTCTTTGGTATTGAAAATGTGCTGATTAAAATTATGCTGTTTTGGATTTAGTGCCAATATTTTGATTAGATGAGGTGTGTTCTACTTGTACATTAAATTCTCAGTTGAAAAGTATTTAGTTTGATATCAAATATTTTAATTTAACTTTTTTTAGGTGTTTGTTTTTGGTAGTGCAATGCAATACATGACATGCAACTTAAGTTCCTTCAGATAACTGTCTTTAATGCTTTCCAAAGTTGGTCAGTATGAGAGATCAGGTTCTTTAAGAACATAAAACAGTCATTCTGGGTCAGATCAAAGGTCCATCTAGCCCAGTATACTGTCTTGCAACAGTGGCCAATGCCAGGTGCCCCGGAAGGAATGAACAGAACGGGTAAATCTCAAGTGATCCATTCCCCGTGGCCCATTCCCAGCTTCTGGCAAACAGAGGCTAGGAACACCATTCCTGCCCATCCTGGCTAATAGCCATTGATGGACCTATTCTCCATGAATTTATCTACTTCATTTTTGAACCCTGTTATAATCTTGACCTTCACAACATCCTCTGACAAGGAGTTCCACTGGTTAACTGCATTGTGGGAAAAATACTTCCATTTGTTTGTTTAAAATCTGCTGCCTATTAATTTCATTTGGTAGCCCCTGGTTCTTGTGTTACAAGAAGGAGTAAATAATGCTTTCTCTACACCTGTCATGATTTTATAGACCACTATCAAACCCCCCCCCACACCTTAGTTGTCTCTTTTCCACGCAGAAAGGTCCTTGTCTTGTGTCTCCTCATACGGCAGCTGTTCCATATCCCTAATCATTTTTGCTGCCCTTTTCTGAATCCTTTCCAGTTCAAGCACATCTTTTTAGAGACCACATCTGCACACAGCATTCATGTATTTATATAGAGGCAATGTGATGTTTTCTGTCTTATCATCTATCTTTCTTAATGATTCCCAGCATTCTGTTCGCTTGTTTGACTGCCGCTGCACATTGAGTGGCTGTTTTCAGAGAACTATCCACAAAGACTCCAAGATTTCTTCCTTGAGTTGTAACAGCTAATTTAGACCCCATCATTTTATATGTACAGCGTTACTTTGCATTTATCAACATTGAATTTCATGTGCCATTTTGTTGACCAGTCACCCAGCTTTGAGAGATCCTTTTGTAGCTCTTCACAGTCTACCTGGGACTTAACTATCTTGAGTAGTTTTGTGTCATCTGCACATTTGCCACCTGATTGTTTTCCCCTTTTCCCAGATCATTTATGATTGTTAAATAAGACTGTGCCCAGTACTGACCCCTTGGGGTCAGTTTGGTTCTGTTTTGAATGATTGGATCTGTTTTCTAATCTGCTGACTATATCCCTCCCTCCCGCCATGCCTCCTGAGGATGAGAGAATGCAATTGGTGGTGCAACGTATCCTTATTTCTGAATTTGCAACTTGCCTCGTCAAGATTCATGTAGCTTGCTGCCACTGAAATTAGATGAAGTGACTTCTCAAGCATATCCACTCAGACTTGTATCCTGTGATAGTTAAAGTGACAACAGAAACAACAAATAATCTTGATACACCATTTTTGCTTCATTCATTTGTACACTTATTTTAAAAAGCGAGGGTTTTTGAAATCAAGTTAGCCATTTAAAAAAATTGTGATGTCAGGAGGAGGAATAAAACCAACTAACTGTGATATGGGATTTTCATGTTATGATAGCTGTAGCCTATGAAAGCAGTGCAGAAAATCCTAAGGGTTGTTTCTTGGAGAAGCTGGCTGAACTAAGATATCAGAATTTGATTATATTTTTAGTGGAGAAATGAGGAGGCCCACATGAGCTTGTGAAACTACATGTGTGATGATTGCTGGTTCTCATCTACCTTTTAAACATTAGGCTGGGATAGTTTTGAGTATTTGTACGAGAAGTAATCAGCGAATTCAAGCTGAAGGTTGAAGGAGAACACTTTTCTCTTCAGCTGTGTGTTTGGGAAACTGATTCTGTCCCACATCAGTCTCATTCAATTGAAAAGAACAGCAAGGACAAAAATTATACACATTAGTGGTTATTTGTAGTAGCAATTCTTTGTTTAATCTTCAAGTGGGTGATGTAAAAGAAATTGAAATACCATCTTGGGTAAACATTGCAGTAGACTTTACAGACTAAAGCTTGTGCATGAACTTAAATTTAAGTATGTGCAAAAGTGTTTCAGGATTGGTGTATTAGGCCTTGAAGTAACTGATAGGAGAAAACTTGGATAAATTCCTACTGGCTGAATGTGGCTAATGGTCAGTGCCTCACTTTAAAATGCAGAGAAAAGAGATGCATCTTTGGTGAAGCAAAGTTCAAAAATAAATTGCCAAATATATATGGGGGACTATACCACACAATATGTATGTGTAAGTCAGTGGAGTAATGTGCACCTGTGAAATGAGTAGATGCTCTTCCATAGTCTAGCTATGCAAGATGCTCATCTAAAAGAGAGAGTAAAAGTAGTGAGGGTGTTGAGTTCTCATTCTCTATCCGTTCAAGGTGTATTAGCCAGTCTTGAAGTGATCTTTCTCCTCCCTTTTAAAGATTAGTTTACACCAGGGGTCAGCAACCTTTCGGAAGTGGTATGCCGAGTCTTTATTTATTCACTGTAATTTAAGGTTTCACGTGCCAGTAATACATTTTAACATTTTTAGGAGTTCTCTTTCTATAAGTCTCTAATATATAATTAAACTATTGTTGTATGTAAAGTAAATAATATTTTTTAAATGTTTAAGAAGCTTCATTTTAACATTAAAGTAAAATGCAGAGCCCCCCAGACGAGTGACCAGGACTCGGGCAGTATGAGGGCCACTGAAAATCAGCTCGCGTGCCGCCTTCGGCACCCGTGCCATAAGTTGCCTACCCCTGGTTTACACCAAGGAGGAAAATGTAGCGGTGGTGGTGACCTGAAAGGGTAATTTAAGTTGTCTTTATTTTCAAATGTTATGGACTTTTTGAGTATTTTTTTCATATTGAGTCTCAAGATTGCTTTCGTGTATTTAAAATTCAACTTAAATTATGGTTAATTGGTTAATTGGATCCGGAAATGCTGAGATATGCTGTAATATGGGTGAACAGAGATAAGTAACTGACAAGTTTTCTGTTATACTTGTGGGCTACATTTATTTAGTTATTATGATCATTGCTAGAGTTAATTTGGAAAAGCCTGAAAGTCAGTGAAAAATATTCTGCGAAAATGCGACTAGCTGTCATTGTCTCAACTTAAAAAGCAATCAGGTGTGAATTACTTTTATGCCTTTGTATTCACATTTATCTCTTCCATTTATCCACCAGTGTCTAATGCTAATGTTTTGCTTCTTTTTCATTTCTTTGGTGTGTTTTTTTTTTTGTTGTTGCTTTTGTTTTAATGTATTGTGTTTATATGGAACTGGTCAAAGAACCGTTACTGTATTTTATGTTTGTATCTACATTTTATTTTGCATGCTTAACGTGGCTTTGCCTGGATATTCTTTTTGGTAAGTTCAGAATTTAAAAGCAAATTGTTTGTTTGTTTTTTCTGTAGTAAAACTTGTAAATTCCGCCACCTTTTCTCCCACCTCAAGTAATCTGTTGTTATTTTTGGCATACTGACTTGTGCTCATGTAATGTTGTGCCTTTGCTAATTACACATGATACACTTCTTTCTTAACATTTCCCAGTTTTGTCTCTAGCTGCACTAAACAGTGACTTCAATACTAATGTATACTAATTTGGCTTTAATCTTAAAACTGATGATAGCCAGTGGCTATTAAAGTGGTCAGTTTTTAGTCTTTTGTATTACTGTATGTCTACAAAAAGCCCAAATGAATGCAAAAAACCCTCAGTCTTAGAAAATATGTTTTCTTGCATAGCAAGCTTAGCAGTTCATCTGCACCTCGCAGGTATTTGCTGTCATTTTTTTCTAGCTAGTTTTTTAAATGATCTGGTGAGAACAGCATACATGCATTTGTGTTTCTTTTACAGCAACAGCTTGCTCAGCTACAGAAGGAAAAATCAGAGATTCTGAAGAATCTGGCTTTGTATTACTTCACATTTGTTGATGTTATGGAATTTAAGGTAAGGCATGGCAAATACAATTCAGATGACTATTAGAATTGATTTTGTAGTAATTCATGTGTCATATAAATCTTCTATCAAACCTATTTTTGCAGTAGTATATTGCGCATAATGAAATAGCTGCTTTTCTAGTTTTGTGTTTTATAGACTCAAAATGTGTTCTATTTCTTTAGCAATATATATTGACATAATTGTTTAAGACCCCTGAACTAAAATAAAGGATTTTTCTTTTGTAAGGACCATGTTTGTGAGCTGCTGAATACTATTGATGTTTGCCAAGTCTTCTTTGATATTGTAAGTTTCTGATTTTTACAAAATATTTTAAATAAGCTTTCAAATACCATTAGAAACTGAATATGGTAACTACATATAAGAAAAGAGAAAAATATTTTTTGCGTTCACTCAGTTTCTGCAAGTTCCTTTGCTGTTTTCTTACATTTACATAACTATAACTTTTCAGAATTTTAATGCTTTAGAATAGTCACAAAAGCTAGAAAATTGATATCTAACAATTTTTTGTTAATATATTCATAGCATGGTTTTATGACTATGCGCTTTTTGTATGACCTAGTCAGGCTCATTTTATTTTTAAATCATGGATCTCTATTATGCCCACAACTTAACTGCCAAGGTATTAAAGAGTAGCTTACTTTTAACAAGACCGCTTTTGAGCAATGGCTACAGCATTGTCAGCCACTACTGATACACAGCTGCATATCTCATGTCGCACTGATTCTACAAGTTCATTGTCTGCTGTGAAGGAATGCTTGGTTAATTATTGTCAGCTCAAGTATTTCTGGTGTCACATGGTGTGTGTTTTTCTTTTACTCTTCCCTTTATATATACCAGTGCAGCTACATTAGTGGCTAAAATTCCAGTGTAGAAAAAGCTAAAAAAGAAAACCTTTCAGCTTTCCTTTTTGGCTTCTGCCTCATCAATCAATTAGAAATATTTGAGGTAGTCAGTGAGCATGAGAACAAGGGTGATCCAGTGCGTATAGTCTACTTGGACTTTCAGAAAGCCTTTGACAAAGTCCCTTACCAAAGGTTCTTAAGCAAAATAAGCAGTCATGGAATAAGCTGGAAGTCCTCTCATAGATCATAACTTATAAAAAGATAGGAAGCAAAGGGTAGGAATATACATGATTAGTTTTCACAATGGTGACCAGTAAATGGGTCCCTCAAGGGTCTGCACTGGGACTTATTCTGATCAATATATTTGTAAATGATATGGAAAAGAGGGTGAATAGTGTGATGGCAAAATTTCCAGACGATACAACATTACTCAAGATAATTTAAATCCAAAGTTGACTGTGAAGAGTTACCAAGGGATCTCACAAAACTGGATGGCTGGGGAACAAAATGGGAGATAATATCCAGTGTTGATCCATGCAAAGTAATGCGCATTGGAAAAAAGAATCCTAACTATACATACAAAATGATGGCCTCTAAATTAGCTGGTACCACTCAATAAAGAAATCGTGTCGTCTTGGATAGTTTTCTGTAAATGTCTGTTCAATGTGCAGCAGTGGTCAAAAAAGCTAACAGAATATTAGGAACCTTTAAGGTAGATAGGAAGACAGATATCATAATGTCACTATATCAATCCATGGTACGCCCACACCTTGAATACTGCACGCCATTCTGGTTGCTACATCTCAAAAAAGATATATTACAATTGGAAAAGGTACAGAAAAGGCCAGCAAAATTATTAGGGGTATGGACAGTTTAAAAAGAGTGGGACTGTTCAGCTTCGAAAAGAGACAGCTAAGGGATGGAGGCATAATAGAGGCATATAAGATAATGAATGGTATGGAGAAAGTGAATAGAGCAGTGTTATATGCCCCTTCACATAATACAAGAGCTAGGGGGTCACTTGATAAAATTAATAGGTAGCAGGTTTAAAACAAACATGAAGAAGTACTTCATACAACACTCAGTCAGCCTGTGGAACTCATTGCCACAACAGGTTGTGAATGCCTGAAGTGTAACTGGATTAAAAAAAGAATGAGAGAAAAGTTAATGGAGGATAGGTCCCTTGAAGGCACTTAGTTCAGGGACACAAACCCATACACCGGGTGTCCCTAAACCGCTAGCTGTCAAAAGCTGGGACTGGACAACAGAGCATGGTTCAGGTAAAATTGTTCTTTTCATTCCCTCTGAAGCATCTGGCACTGATAGCTGTCAGAAGGCTAGATGGACCATTGGTCTGACCCAGTATGGCTGTTCTTAATTTTGGCTTTCAGTCTTGACATTTATAGTGTCATTTTGCTGGTTCAATAGTCATTAGTTTTTAAGACTGGCGAACTTGGATTTATAAAGCAACAAAGAAGCACAGATGAATCCCTTCAGGGGATCTTTATATGTCATGAAGATTCAAAATGATAGTAGAAACCCAATTATTGTCCTTTGCAGGCCATTTTTTGAAATGCAATGAAGTTTACAGAATGCAAGACAAAACACATTCGCATTTTGATTGCTTTGTAATTTCAGAGCACAATTTATTTTCCGGTTTATTTAATTCCTTACACAGAATTTAACAGGTATTCATTAACACCCTGATCCTGCAAAGATGTATATGCTTTTCTTCGAGCATTTTGAGTTGTCGCACTGATTTAAGAGCTCGAATTAAGCTTGTGCATAAGTGTTGAAGAAAAATAAGACCTATAATTTTGGTATTAAAAAAACCACTAGAATTAATTGCTAATAATACTTGAATATGATTTAGGTTTTTCACCAATTTGTGTGTGTGTGTGTATGTGTGTGTGTGTGTATATATATATATATACACACACACATATATAATATAATAAAAATATTTTTGCTACTGAAAGTCTTCAGAATGGAAAAAAATCCTGTAACCATTTGTACTTTATCTCTAGACTGTAAACTTTGATTTAACAAAGAACTACCTAGATTTGATTATAACCTACACAACACTAATGATACTGCTGTCTCGAATTGAGGAAAGGAAGGCAATCATTGGATTGTACAATTATGCTCATGAAATGACTCATGGAGCAAGGTAAAAATCCGTTGTATATTTTTTTAAAAAAGTATGTTTTTACATGATTTTATCTACAGTGGGGTAAATTATTTGTTGTGCTTTTTAGTGACAGAGAATATCCACGTCTTGGCCAGATGATTGTGGATTATGAGAATCCTTTAAAGAAGATGATGGAGGAATTTGTACCTCACAGCAAGGTATGTTTGAATACTTTTCACAGGTTCATAATCAATTGCTGATTGAAAGAAGCATAAATATGAAAGCAAATTTACAGGTTATAAGACTACTATTAAAAAAAAATCTCTAGGAAATTAAGTTGTTTTAGCAGATATATGAATAGAGAGGGAAAATTTATAAATTTTGCCCAACTATCCCAGGAAAAAAACTAAACCAAAACTGGTTATGCTTTTTGACTACGTAAAAGATGTACAATTTACTGTTCATTTGTAGTATGGTAGCCTAGAGGCCAAGTTCAGGTTCAGTACCCCAATGTGCTGCCTTCATACATTTACACAGTAACTCCCAGCCCTACAGAATTTATCATTTAATTTTTTAGATGAGATGGAAGAAGTGAGCTTAATCTATAGGGGAGAATTCGCTGGCAGGACAAGAATAACGGGCTGTATAGGTGAACTAATGAACAACTTAATGAATCCAATTTTATTTTTGTTCATTCATGGATGTAAAATAAAAATTCTTAGCGCTCGTCTTTTCATTTTATTTTAATGTCAATACCCTTGTATTTTTAAAACAGTTTTCTAGTTTTCCATTATTAAAAAAAGAGTACCTTGTTTCTTCTATGTGAGCAGAAACAGGTTTTAGTTTAGTTCAGGGTTTACTGTAGTGTTTAGCCTCAAATATTTTTATGACAATTGTGATCATTGCAAGAATGGATGTAAAGTACCAAACGGTTAGTGGTTGGTTAGTTTTTTATGCAAGGTTACGTCAAGGCTTGAATGTTAGTCATCAGTTGTTCAAGCTGCTGAAAATAGCAACTATTTGGCTGATTGCTATTAGAACAGAATATTGTGATAATGAAGTAGAATAGTTTCTAACAGTGTCTAGATATTATTATTGTACACGAAGACATACAGTGAAGTACTATATTGGATATTTGCTAAATTAAACAAAGCATTTGGTCTTCCAGAGTTCGTCTAACTAAATATTGTTTTTCTTAACTTCCTAGTCCCTCTCAGATGCTCTAATTTCACTCCAGATGGTCTATCCCCGAAGAAATCTGTCAGCTGACCAGTGGAGGAATGCACAACTACTGAGCCTCATCAGTGCCCCGAGTACAATGCTTAATCCTGCACAGTCAGACACAGTATGACATTTTTACATTAAGTCATACAGTAGTATTAAATAAGTTTTTCTGTTAAATAATTTGTGTGTGTGTGTGTATGTGTGTGTGTGTGTGTGTATATATATATTAAAAAAAAGTGTCTGTGTATATAATATATATAATTTGATATACGGTTACATATTATTGGATTTAACTGTTTAATTTGCGGTCTAGAATTCAGCTTTTCCAGGCCATTTTCAAACCAATAATCATTCTGGTAACACTTGAATATTTACACCTGCAGTGCAGAGTGGAATGAATTATATATTTAATTGTAAGACATCATTTGTCTTAACACATATTTCTATCCCCAGTTCTTAATAATTATCCCCGAAGGAAAATATTGTGGGGATTTTAATGGGTAGGGAGGGCAGGCAGTAGAGTTTTATGTAGTGTCTACGGTGTTGTAGGGAAGCAGATGTAACATTAGGCTCAAGATTTTTTCCAAAAGTGAGCCGTGACTCTGGATGCCTTCATTTTTGGGTGTACACTTCGCACTTTGTAAAAAATCAGCTCCTTTTAGGTATCAGGTTGGGCACTCAAAAATAATCACCCAAAGTTACTAGTCACTTTTGAAAATCTTACCTTGGAATTATTACTTAGATATCCTTATAAAAGGTTCTGCATTGCTTTATTTAATTTTCCAAGTTGCCTTGTGCACTGGAAATTTAATTTCTTAAATTGTAATTTTTTGTGTGAGATTATAAAAACCTGACAGTTTATCATTTTGCTCAAGAAACTGAAGACATAAGTAAGTGTATGTCACATTTACCATGAATTAGAAACTGATTTTAGACTCAGTAGGTTTTTTGTACCTAAAAAGAGTTCAGTCTCTCTAAAGCATGTAAGACTTTATTGATGTTTAAGCCATCAACTAAGTTAAAAGCAATTTAGTAAACATAAGTAATCTTTCTTTTTTTGTTCTTGATATTAGGGTAATATGTCCAGACAGGCTTTGTGAGGAAAAACCTTATTAAATTGTTGCCTTTGTATAAAAAGTTAGATTCTGTAAAAATATATTCATTAGATTTTGTTAACCATGTATCATTAGTTTATTACAAATTAATCTTTCAAACAGATGCCATGTGAATACCTCTCTCTGGATGCAATGGAAAAATGGATTATTTGTAAGTACAACCTTAAGAGATTGTGCTTTTTTAGTTATTTTATTTCTATAAAATGCCTGTTTACTTTTCAGAATGCTAACCTAAAGCAATTGTGTTCTGTAGAATGTGGCTTAGACTCAGATGTTTTCATTTATACAGTCTATCATGTTTTGTATGTTATTTAAAAATTAGTTTATAGCATATATTAGATTTGAATTTTATGAATTTTTTCAGATTCTTTGTGACTACATTTGTGTTTGAGGTTTTTTTAGTGACAGTTTAAGCAGTGCCATTAATTTAATTCATACCAATGACATTTTGGTCATTCGTTGCTGTACTAGAAAATAAGGTGCGTATACTGTCATGCTATCAAGAGTGGCTCACAACTGAGACTGCCAATTTTAGGTCAGACTGTCAGAAAACAGTGCCGACACCCCAAACTGGTGGTATATTCTGTCATTGGATTTCACCAAAGCAGTAACAAATGTGAACTCCTTGAGCACTGTATCTGTCTTACCGTGGAGTCACAGACAGTCCCCTTAAGCCAGGAGTGGGCAAACTTTTTGGCCAGAGGGCCACA
>ML677340.1:16773287-16934809 GCA_007922305.1 Dermatemys mawii
CACTCCCCCCCCGGACCCCATCCCCTATCTAACCCCCCCATTCCCTGTCCCCTGAGTGCCCCCTTAGATCATTTGCCCCTTATCCACCCCTGGACCCCGTTACCACACCACTCAGAGCAGCGTGTCTGGCTCTGGCAAGACATGCTATCGCGCTGAGCCGCAGAAGCGCACAGCCCCACCCCTCAGAGCGCTGCTTGCATGGCAGTGTGGCTCCACAGGAGGGAGGATAGGTGCGGGGGGAAGAGGGGCTAGCCTCCCCCGCTGGGAGCTCAGGGGCCAGGCAGGATGGTCCTGCGGGCCGGACCGTAGTTTGCCCACCCCTGGTTTAAGCTCTCCTACCGTTCTTGCCATCCAAACAAACTGGACTTAGTGAATAATGGTCACATAAAATAAAAATCACATCACTTTTTAGGTTACTCCCAATCCCAGAGGATCAATCACTTACTTCAGATCAGTTTGGTATTCTGCAAGTCACATCAAAGACAATGCTGTCAGCCAGTTCTCTAGTAAACTAAGATTTATTAGCTAACAAAAGAATCCTTCTTTCAATCAGTATTTGTATTTTCTTTTCTCAGATAACACTGACAGGTGTTTTTACTCACTCCCTGGCTCCTTGCTTTGAAATTAGCATTTCCTGTTACAGCCATTAAGTCCTTCATTAACATTTCACAAAGTTTCTTTGAGGAGTAATTTTAGTTACAGGATTATACATAAATGGAAATGTTAGTAATAGCAAACAACAATCCTTCATTAGTTTGCACGAAGTTTACATATTAAGTACATTTTCGTCTCAACAGTAACACAGACTTTTGATCTAGGTTAATTAGTTACATGATGGGTATACATGATGTAATACAATAACAATCAACAGGTTATAGATAAATGAAGACAATACCATTAACATTTCTTTTTAACTTAACTATTTGCACTAGTGAATTGTCCTGATTATGCTACTATTCTGACACTTCTTTGATTTCTTTTAGCATACACGTGCATTAGCCTACAGCCTTGTCCTGAGCTGAAACCTGGGTAGACCAGGTCACATATACAACTATACTTGAAATCAGTATATTAAAAACTGTTGACTGGCAATTGGCCACAGTAGTTCATTCAGTAGTTCAGGTTCTCATGTTGTTTTTGTATTTCTGCTCTATAATATTTTACATCCATCTTGAATTTTCTTTTGAAGTTGGGTTTATTTTGTGCCATGGAATCCTGAATAGTGATGTTACAGCTTTGAACCTTTGGAAACTCGCTCTTCAAAGCAGTTCTTGCCTGTCTCTGTTTCGAGATGAAGTTTTCCATATTCACAAAGCTGCAGAAGACTTGTTTGTGAACATAAGAGGGTATGGTATTTTCATGAATGTATTGTGTTAGCAAACTGTCTTCATTACTGATAATGGAGTTAGCAAAGCACTAGAATAATAATTTTTGTCAGTATGAGAATTATATAACAGCTTTGATTAATGGTTTTAGAATATGAAAATACTGTTGGAGGGGAAGTAGGAGGTTAAATTCTCATGCCTGGTTCATTATTAGCATTGTGGTAAAAGATTAACACATTTTTATGTTTGGAGCTTGTAAGTTTTCATGACACTTCTGCAAAGGTGAGCTGTTCCATGGTGGGAAGGTCTTGAAATAGAAACATTTTCCTTTTTTTCAGAATGTATTTTTCTAATCCCTCACTGTTAGAATTTTACATGTCTCTTAAGATCATATTAGTAATACTGAAAATGTAATGAAATGTTAGAGAGATTTTGCATTAAAAATTGGCACTTATTGAAAACGTTACATATATACTTTGATATTTTTGATAATATTTGATAATTTGTTTCATAAGTTTTTTGCTATAGGTACTCATTGTTCAGAGATACTAGAAATACAAAAACAAAACAAGAGTCTCCCTTCCCCCAAACTGTGCTTTAGTTCCTAAATTGAGCACTTGTTTGTGGATTGCTTTTAATCCTTGTACATTCATCTCTAGAGGGCTGGATCAAAACTGCATAGCGTGTTCTAGGGATTTTGTTTAAATGTACCATTGCTTGCACCGTTGATTAGAAAATTATGCATCTACCTGTAGATGAAAATTCTGCATGGAGATTTTCAGTATTTACAACATTTAGGCTATGTGCACACTATAGCTTAGATTGGTATAAGCTATGTTGCTCAGAAGTGTGAATATGCTACCCCTTTAGTGACCTACGTTACACTGACCTAGGAGCTGGTGTGGACAGTGCTATGTCGGTGGTGGGAAAGCAGCCGCCGATGTACCTACTGCTGCTCATAGGAGTAATTAAGTCAACAGATCTGCATTAGGATAGATGCTGCTGTAAGCTCTGAAGTATAGCCATAGCTTTAGCTTAAACCATAGACTGCTTCTTAGTGCATGAACTGAAGGATTCTTATTCAGAGTAATGTCTTCTTTATTATCTTGCCAGTTCAGACATGATTTGGAAGCTGATCTGTCGAGCAGCAAGAGTTAATGTAACTGTATTCTGTGGATTTTCAGAAGGTGTCAGAGAGTCATGACCATTGTCCCCTATCCATATTGATAAATGGGAGGATTTCTGGTGAGGGTAAGGGGGGAAGGCGGGAAGGTCAGAGGATGAGGAATTTTAGTTATTCAAAAGCTACAGCGATCTGCAACAGTTTTTGCAATATCAGCCATTAAATATTGAAATTCAGTATTTCACAGTGAGGACGGAAGCATCACAATACATTTTAATGATTTTTTTAAAAAAGGTCTGTCAAATAATCAAGGCTTAAAAGTATAAAATATGTAAAAACACAGGAAACTGAGATCTTGATCAAGGAAGGGTGTTTCCTGTTACTGTCCAGTGGTTCATCTCATTATCCCAGAGCAAGATAGTCCTTGGGCAACACTGGCTATTTGCTAAAGGCAAATTCCCTTTGCTGTAGGATTACATGAAGTATAGGGCCCTAGCTCTTGCTAAGGCTGTTACCAATGCTTGTTGACATTTCACTGCTGTTTTTCTTGCAGCTACAACAAACGGATTAATGATATAAGAGAGTGCAAAGAAGCTGCTGTATCACATGCGTAAGTATCTTATGTAAAACCACAGCATACTGTGATTTTTTTCAGATTTGACTACTGCTTACTTTTGTAAAAAGCTTAAAAGCAACAACAATGTTAACTGGAATTTTTTTGTGTCACAAGTGCATTTAAATGGAACTTTATACTGAGCTATTCTTGTCGTACTAAGCTTATTGTCCTTGGCTTTTCTTTTTCCTGCTTGAGAGAGGTATGTTCTTGTGTACTGCTGTTTAAAAACAAACAAACCCAACCCTTACTTGAATGAAGTCTTTGAATTGACATTTTTGTGCATGAAGTTTTCCTAAATTCAAAATCAGTTATGGGAATTGAGTTTTTCACCTTCATATTAAGTTAGATCAAAATATCTTTGTATTCACTATTTCATCAAGCTTCTTCAAGAGTAAAACTATTGTAAATAAAACAATCAATGGGAAGTTTTAATGTTTGAATAGTTGTAGCTGTGTAAACACTTAACAGTGGCACTATAGTTAAGGTTGAGTCATGAAGTGTTCAGAGATGGCCTTTCTAAAATCCTTTAAAACTGACATGTTTAGTTGGATTTCTTTGGAATTTGGTGTACCTCAGAAGGTACAAGGTTGTTTGTGATCCAAATTTAGAGTCATTTGAGCCAAGAGATCTGAGGATATAATCGCTGGAAAATACTAGCCATTTGATTTTTTTGGCTTCGTGCTACAGATGTGATGTGGGTCAAAATAGTCTCAATCTGTAATGTTTTATCGAAGGTAGTGCATGACGCGCATTCTATATTTGGGGCACTCAAATAGCAAACATATTTAAGATGATGTATTTTTTTGGAATACACATACACCAATGCCAAAAACATAGCTAGAGGGTTTCCATTCCCACAATTTTAATATGTTTTAAACTCAGCTTTTGTAAGTGCTCTATAATCCAAATGGCTACTGTGATTGCTGTGAAATTTGATGTGGCTCATGGTAGTGTTAGTGATTCAGATTTGGGGTTATTTGATGGGTTCCTGGATGATTCACAGATGTACAGGTACAGCACCCTCTAGCACTTCCTACACTCTCCAACTGTGTCATTGAACCCTTACCTTCCTGCACTCCACAGCTCTACTAGTGCCTCCCCCCACCTTTGTACCTCCAGGTTGACCAGTGCACCTCAGCCCTCTGGCCCCCACCTGTGTCAGTGCACCCCAGCCTCCCAGTCAGCTAGTGTATCATAACCACCTGGCATCCCAATCATCCTTCACCTTCAACTCTCCAATGCACCCCAATCTCTTTGCACTGCATAGCTCTGCCTGAAAGGGGTTAGGAATTCTAAGAATACTTTCTTAGATGCCCAAAAAGCCAGAATTCAGGAGGAAAAGCCATATTGTTTTTAAAAAAGTGGTTTAGAGCAGAAGTGAAGGCAACTATAAAACATATATGTGTGTGGTGTGTGGGAGACAGACCACACACATATGCGTAAGAAAGGTGAAGCTGATAGTAATGAACATAAATCAGAAGGTAAGAACTGTAGAAAATTGACAAGAGAAGCAAAGGGACACAAGGAGCAATCTGAGGCCAGTAGAGTTAAGGTCAAAAATGAGTTATTTTAGTGTATTAGGAACAAAAATAATCCTAACAATAGTATTGATCCATTACTAGATAGAAATGATAAAATTATTACTAATACTACAAAACCACGGATGTTAAATATTTCTGTTCTGTATTTACGGGGAGGGGAGATGAGGTACTCTCATCATACAACTCTTTCCATTTCATTAGTATCGTAGGAGAATGTTAAATAGCAGCTACTAAAGTAACATCAACTGGTCTAGGCAACTTGCAGCCAAGAGTTTTTTTAAAAAGCTGACTGAGGAGCTCAATGGACATTTAATGTTGATTTTCATTAAGTCTTGGAGAACTGGGGATGTTTCGGAAGACTAGGAGAAAGCAATGTTGTACCAATATTTAAAAATAGTAAACAGGATGACCTCTGTAATTGTATGCCTGTCAGCCTATCTATCCCAGGAAAGATAATGTACTGGCTGATACAGGATCTGATTAATAAAGAATTAAGAGGGTGGTATAATAAATGCCAATCAGCGTGGACATAAGGAAAATAGATCCTGTCAGACTAACTTGATGAATTTTTTAAAGAGATTTCAAGTTCGGTTAATAAGATGATAATGTTCCTGTAATATACTTAGACTTCTGTAAGGCATTTGACCTGGTACTGCTGTGATACAGGGTACAATCAGGACTATTGAACCACTGTCTCCTTTATTCTGTATGCCTGGGTGCTTTTTACACTGCTTTGCTAGTGACGAGCAGCCTCTCCAGGCTCTGCTCACACATAGCCATTAGCATGGAAAGTCATTCCTAGCAGAGTTACATCAATAGCCATGAACAAGGCAACACCCGCAAATGCTCCAGCCTTGCACGCCAGAAATATCATCTTGCACTGTTCAGGAACTCTCTACTCCTGAACAGAGTAAGCTCATTAAAAGTCCATCATTTCATCAAAGGGAATGATTATGCACCAGCCTTTTTAACCTGAGTAGAGATTCTCCAAACCCTTAAATCAAAACACACTGGGTTAGGTAAACGAATAAAAGAAGTTTATTAAATAGAGAGAGACTTTGTAGTAAAGGAATAAAAGTCACAATTGGTTACAAAAGATAAACACGCAGACTGTTTCCTGAACTTTACTAATCTAAATAATAATTGAAAGCAAAATAATTTTTTCTCACCCAGAACTTTCAGCAGTGCATACTAACTGGAAAGCCTTCCAGTTAGGACCACTCCCCCTAGTTCAATGATGGTTCTTTATCTTTCAAACAGTCTTGCTGCTGTGAGTAGAGACGGAGGAGAAGAGGTAATGTATAGGTCTTATTTTATACCCTCCTCCTTTCTTTGAGGAATACTCTGTGAAACCCTACAACCAGGGACACCCCTCCTAAGAGCAGAGCGGATGGGTGTCTCTGTGGGTCCCTGTCCAGCCACAGATGGTCAGAGGCAGCCTGAGGACCCAGACAGTCACAGAGCATGTGGGATATATTGCGGGGGGAAGAGGAAGGAAGGGACAGAGTGCTGCCATTGGCTTATAGCTCAGAAGAGCAACAGTAGAAACCAAGTGAGTGAAGCAGTGCCCCGAGTGATTCTTTGAGCCCTTTCACTTTTAGCTATGCTTCAACCTTTTTTGCCTCCGAGTCTGCAGCTAAAATCTACCTCAAAATAACACTTCCATTCATCTGAACCCGGGTTAGCCAAAAATTCGATGTTCCCCATGGCTACTCAGATACATGGGAGCATGTTATACTTAAGACCCATACACTGGTTACCCTAATAGCCATCTAAAGATTTGGCTTTTAAAGGCAAATTAGACATCCAAAAACTCAACTCGTTTTTCATTTTAAGACCCAAAATACCTGAAAATAATTTCCTGCTACTTTTCCGTGAAGCCCTAAATTCAATAGGGGTGTAAAACTTTATAAATATTACATCATCAAGGAAACCATGTCAGAGAGTCGAGGCCCCAAATTTACATTTATTTAACAAAAATAAATTGTTCAAATTTCCAAGGAACAACTTTTTAAATTGACACATTCCTCCAGCATTTTTTGAAATCTTCACAATACAGCATTTTATGCTAATACATGAGAACTCAAAGTAGCTGGCTAGAAACCTGAGTGAAATACGAATTGAAAAGTATGAGTTGTAAAGAATAGATTATTAAACTTCTTAGTGTTTTAAAGTGTTAGTAATGGAGGTGACATTTTTAGTCTGATCTGTGTTCTTTCAATTACTGAATTTTCTTTGAAGTTGTGGAAATATGAATTGTAGATATTAAGACCACGACAGTTAATTTAAAAATAAAAATCTTCCTCCAAACCCATTTTTATAGTGATTCAGCGTAGATATTGGTGATTAATGGATTTCAATCTTTGTTTTCTTAATACAGTGGATCAATGCATAGAGAAAGACGCAAGTTTTTACGGTCTGCACTGAAAGAATTAGCTACTGTCCTGTCTGATCAGCCAGGCTTGTTAGGTCCCAAGGTAATTTCAGTAGGGTTTTTTTTTATGGATATGCAGTCTGTTACATTTTCTTTTAACCTTCTTACCATAAGCTAATTTTTAATGTGTCTTGGAAAAAATGCTATTTTAAAAAAGGTAAAATCTATACATAAAAGGTGTTTATTTTAGGAACTAATTGATATTTTTTCTTTTCAGGCACTTTTTGTATTTATGGCATTATCCTTTGCTCGTGATGAAATTATTTGGCTTCTTCGTCATGCAGATAACATGCCTAAAAAGAGTGCAGATGACTTCATAGATAAGTAGGTTAATAATATTTAGTGTGATTCTTTAAATCTTTATGCAGTATTAACAGGGAAGATACATCTGAATGTAAGATGTCCTGTGCAGGAATCATTGTGGGTGTATGCATGAATTAGGCCTGTTCAGAAGAGAGGAAATTTCAGCTTTTCATTGGAATATTAAAACCTGAACTTTTAGCCAAAAACTGGAACCTTTTGATGAAATCATAAAACTTTGTCCAGAAAGCTGACACTTCTCATGAAAAATGTAGTCAAAACTCAAATTTATCTTGGAAGCACTTCACATGGAAAATTTTTGACTAGCCTTTGTGTAACCCAAATGCTTATACTTTTTGTTGAAGCAATGTAAGAGAGAATGGTATAGATATAAATTAGTTTTAAACTTATCTTGCATTGTAAAATTACTAATACTCCAATCCTATGGAGACGTTCAAGTGACTAGTGTTAAATGAGATAACCCTAATCCAGTTGTACAAAGTGCCATACATAAACAAGCAAGTTGGCAGCAGGAGACCTGGATAAAGAAATGATTCTGATGGACAATTTAGTACAATCCAGGAACTTCTCTCAGACTTCAAGTGAACTAGCTACATTGCAAATGTCTTCTCCCATGAGGGTAAAAACTGAAGGAAAGTTCCTTGAAAGTCTGTTGTCTGTAGAGCAAGCAAACCATGAATCTCTTTGCAACAGTGAAGATCGAGATTTCTCTGCTCCTCAACTGGAATAGGGAACCCTGTGATTCAACCAGTGATCTATCCTCCATCCACTGGAGAGAGTCAATGATGCATCCCATTCACTTGATTCCGTAGGTTTTGAGAGAGAGAAAACTGAACAAAATCCTATCCTAACACCACCCATTAGCTCTTAATCCTGATATTTTTCCTTCAACAAATTTTATATGCTGGGTCTGTGGAATGCTAGAAAAACTACATGTAAAGTCTTGATTTATGGCAAGAAAACACATAACAATATTGTCTATCAGATCTCTTCAATATCCCAAGAAGGGTATCCACCTTAAATGCATACCTTACCTGGGAGAAATTACCCTGGTGTGTACAACTTAATCTTGTGCCATTGATGGTATGCAAAAACCCTTTGCGCTCAGTGTTCGAGAAGCCCTCAGAGGCCCTTCTGTGAATGTTGTCCACTGTGTGTGTCACCCTTAACTATGCAGGTTTGAGAGTAGTGGGGAACCTGTACTAAAGCCCTTGCTGGGTAATTCTTGTATGGAGATTAAATACAGTGCTGCTGCATGGACTTGCGCTTCTTTTCTCAAATCTGTGTGTCCGTTTACTTGTTTTAGGTAACCATTTGTAGTGATCGTTATCTTAGACAGGAGTGTGGGGAGTTTCCTGATGCTCCCTCATTGAAGTGGCTGTCACATTCATCTACATACAACTATAATACAGTCAATTTTCCTTTTTTTGTTTCCTAAGGCACATAGCTGAACTGATATTCTACATGGAAGAGCTCAGAGCTCATGTGCGAAAATATGGACCAGTGATGCAGAGATATTATGTGCAGTATCTCTCAGGGTTTGATGCTGTGGTCTTAAATGAACTTGTGCAGGTGAGGAGCTGTTTGTTCATTTGTTTTTATAAACACATATGCAGGTTTGTCAAAAAGCTTGTTTAGCTGTTGTGTCTGATGTGGTATCTAGAAATGCATCTCACTTTGTATAAAACTTTGCTGCATTTGTGCTGCTCTAATAATAACTTTTGCGAACTAAAACAAACCAAATTAGTTCATGGTTAAACTTTGTGCTACAGAGATTGAACTATGATTACTTTGTTAATGTAAATATTTTTTTAATTGTCTGTTTCATTTGGTTAAAAAAAGCTATATTCGCCTAAAGTACAAACTGAAATAGATAAAGATTCCTGGCTGTGTTCTTTCACCAACTGACTGGCAAGAACTCGTGTAGCTTCAGAGTTGTAAAAGTGTTGAACCCACCTCACTAGTGCACGATACATTCCTCCTTCTATCAGTGTGAAAAAGGAACTGACAGGATCTAGACTACGCAAATACTTTAGGTTTTTCAGCAGTATTTTTAGCATCGCTCAACAGTTCCCTTGATTGTTTTCCTCAGGAATAATATTCTTTTGTGCCTTATTCCTTCTGATTTCACTTTAAAATGTTTATATGTATTTGTCCACATAGAGCAATACGGCTTGATGCCTCTTGTAGCACTAAGTTGCTTTTAATTAGATTTCGATAGTCTTTTTTTTATTTTGTGATATTTCTTCTTTATAAGGTCTCTGGGAAGCAGCACAGTGCCCTCAATTGCTGCCCTGAGAGTAATTATAAGACTTAGTTTATCAGTATAATGGGGACACCTTGGCCCATACTACTTCACAAACATGCTGAATAGGAGGGAGAGACTGACTGACTGACTAGAGCCCTCTAGCACCCTTTATAAGCCTGCTGTTGGGAATGATGAACCAGCTGCTCAATGTTAACTTCCGGATCCACTCCAGAAATACTCCACCCATCCACCGATAGGTACCATAACCACGCCAGCAACGTTTCATGATCAACAGTATCAAAGAGAGTAGATTTAATAAAATCTTTGTGGACTCTTGGCTCTTGTCTGTTATCAGCAAGAAGCTGGGAAATTATGCTGGTGGAATTTCTCATGCACGTGCCGACCACTAAATTGGCCAATGTGAAGGAAATCTGAGGACAGTAGGAATTGTCAGAAATTGCTTTGCCACAATCTTCTCTATTCCGCTTCCCCTCCCAAAAGAGATGAGGTGATGGTGATTAATGAGGTGTGTGTGGTGGTTGGTCTTTTTTGAGCAAGGGCCCAATGTTATGCTTTTGTATTAGCTTGAGGGTCATTTACAGTAGGAGGAAAGAGCTTCATAGTTGTGGTAAACATGGAAGCACTTGCTGTGGAGTGGAAAGTACATGCAGAGGGATTCAGCGCTTACGTCATTTGGTTTCTCTAGGAATCTCTCTTCACAAAACTGTTTCCCAAAAGGATCTTGTATATTCTTTGGACTCTGACAGACCCAATATTCTAAAATGTGGTTCTAATTCAAGTAGAGTGAAATCCCGGCCCTGTCGATATCAACAGTAAAACTCCTATTGACTTCAGTGGGTTCTGAATGTCATACAATGTTCTACTTCAGAGAACAAGGAGAGACATTTTGTCTTATGTGTTGGGAAATTTTAGGTGTGAAACTACAAATATCTCAAAATAAATTTCTAACTGCAAAGGAAAACATGCTCACAAACTTCACTGATTCCTCCACATCTTAGGAGGATGGTTGGGGCCACCTTCAGTATATGGACCTCTTTGCAATACCACTACCTACTAAGTTGCTGGTTTTTTGCACAAGAGATAACCCCTGTACCATGGAGATGGACATTGATATCCATGGACACCTTTGCTATTTCATGGGGAAGGACTTTTACATATGCTTCACATGGTTTCATAGATAAGAAGCCTGGCCAATCTGAGGAGAAATGCGTGCTCCAAGATGCTGATAATGTCTTACTATCTGAGAGAGATCAGTTTCTTATCACTACTGGGTGTGATAGTACTCAGCCTGTTAAGGTTGAAGGTTTCTCCACATTTGCTATCAAAGCACCTGGGCACATCATTTCCCAAGTAAAGTCTGCCTTCACTAGCTCCTGAAAGGGTAGAAACAGAGGTTCATTGGTTCAAGCGGGAGCCTCAAGTTCTCCCATCTGCTCAAGAGGAGTTTGTTGAAGGATATGTAACTGACTGGAGTTGAGGTTCTTCACTAGTGTCATATCTCTTGCCTGTAAGGCACGTTTGCCTGTTTGGGGCAGGCCAGTAGGGAAGAGAATGCAGTTATCCCAAGAAAATTCCATTTATTTTGTCAGAGTAGGTGTACCTAAAATACCAGTGTCCATGGCTACAAACCAAAGTGGTAAAGCATGGACGGCAGATCAAGGAAGCCATCAACTATATATATTATAATGTACGTTTATATCTGGAAAGTGACTTTCACTCATCATTGTCAGGGGCGTAGACAGACTAAGCAATAGAACTCAGAATCAGACTTCACTATGTGATTCTTGAAGGTCAGGACCCTGTCTCTTTTGGATAGTATTTAATATGCTATAACATTCAGCAAATATTTCCAAAGCAAAAGGAAAAGCAGATCAGTTTTGAGTTTATGTAAAATAACTTGCCAGGAATAGAGTTGGTATCATGTGAAAATTGTTTAGTTTCTAAAGCTCAAAGAAATTGGAAGTTAGTATGATTGATAGGATGACAAAGGTATGGAGTAGTGATCTATACTGTATTTAGATTTTACCCTTATGACACCAGTAGATGGAGCTCACATTTTGCTAATCTGTGCTTCCGTCCACAAGTGCATTCATTTCTTATTTAACTAGATTGTTACTCAGTGTGTATTAGATTATAGATTTACAATAATTATGTTGAATGTGTTGTAAATGCTCTCAATTATTGAACTTAATACTGTAAAATAATAAAAATAACTCTCCACAGTTTACATTTTAATTTTTTTTATTTTGTTATTTAAAACTAAATGAATATTCAGAGTTACTGATTTGGAATGATTTATTTGCTTCTAGCAATTAAATACTTGCTTTTTGCTGCTTATATATGTTCCACCTGTCATCAGATCATCCTTATTTATTATCTGGAAAAGTTATAACTATAAAGGTTGTACTCTTATTTCTTCACATCTGCATGAGTAATGGTATGAATTACATTTTTCTGAATTTGGCATCAGTAACCCCTGAGAAATGATTTTCCTAGACACAGTAAATGACATTTGAGCTCTTTGTACAAATGTACATTAAGATGAACCATGAAATGAGGAAATGATCATAATAACGGGTTGAGTCCTGGGACTAACTACTTTTAGTCTTCGATCAATACCAAAAACATAGTGATAGGTTGAAGTGATTAAGTGGTGAGGTCAGTTTCTTTTGAAACTCCGGGTCTGGGAGAAAACCCAAAATATTGACCATAATCAGAATTGTATATAATTACTATTTTGGTTTAGTAGTCTTCCATTGCAATATAGTCTTAGTGTTTATAACTGCTATGTTGGTGAAACAATACTTTTTATATTGTCTGAAAACTTCATATCTCATCTTCCAAATAGTATAAACCAGTGAGTTTTGACCTTTTTTATTTGCGGACCCCTACAAAATTTCAAATGGAGGTGTGGACCCCTTTGGAAATCTTAGATATAGACTGTGGACTGCCAGGTTGAAAACCCCACTAGTACAAATCATATCTGTCAGTTTGTGAACTATTAGATGTGGCAATCATAGTTGAAGTGGGATGTATTGGGAAGCAAGGTGGTGAGCTAGTGTGATCATGTGTTTAATAGTCTGTCTTGCAGCTTGCCTGGTCTAACTTTTGCATGCAGAAAGGTCAGGTGGCCATTTAGGTCAGCAAAACACTAGGAACAGAAAAATATGTAGTGACTATTGCATGAATGACTAGGCTGAAGAGTGCGGAGGCTTTATCTAGAATGCTCAAACAGTTCACTGTTTAATAAAGCATTGCTTAAATCCATTTGCAGCTACATAGGGATTGTAATATTTTTCTCATCACTGGCTGAGGACAGCTTGGAAAAGTTTACTGGTTCCAGAACCCCTTGCACCAGTTTCCTAAATTAAGGCTGCCTCCAGAGATACTGTTTTCTTCGTAAAGTTAACTTTTTTAAAAGACATTTTTAAAAAGCCGCTCTGTCTGTATATTTATGAAATTTGCAGACTTGATTATTCTTGATATTGTTTCTGTGAAGCCATTGATGCGTTTCCATTGTTATTTTAGAATCTTTCAGTATGCCCTGAAGATGAATCAATCATCATGTCCTCCTTTGTAAACACTATGACTTCTCTGAGTGTGAAACAAGGTAAGTCTGTTCAGATGACAAATTCAAGCAAAAGTCGACTGAATGTCAATCTCTATTACCTTAAAACACCAGAAAGCCTGAGCTTCAAGATCAGAGATATTTTCTCTTAATCCCATTCCATATGGTGGCTGCTTCTATCCATTCTACTTCCTTCTGTTTGCTTCCTGTTGTCTCATATAACCCCATCTGCTTGGTACAACAGTGCATGTCCAGCAAAGGGAAATTTACAGGAAAGAATCCTGATCTCTGATTTTCAGAAATTAGTATTCAAGTAACTTTCACATTACTGTTGCTAACATATCTGTAAATGGGCAAGAGTGTACCTGGAATCTTAAGCAGCAGTGAAACACATCATGAAAAATGCACTTTCATTGCTACTGCACATACGTTATTTCATGATGTTCCACTGATTTCAGTGAATAGAATTTGGAATGCCGCAACACAGCATCAAAGTTATAAAGTGAAAGAGGAGGAAGAAAAATGGTGGGATAATAGAGCATTGAGAATAACTTGCTGTTCTCTGTAAAATGCACAGTGAGCAGAACATCATCTTTATTACCCAGTGGCATGTCAGGGCAATGTCATGTGGTGGTGTCAATTTCACATAGTGGTATGTCAAATTAGACTGTAATAACATTCCTACCAGAAATTGAATGTGTTAACCTAAGAAACTTTTTAAGTTTAATCTTTAGTTATAGATTGTTGCACACAATCTAGAGTAACGGTGTATTTTATTGCTTTTCTTACTGTGAGGGGATCAGAGTCTCTTCCTTGAGAGGCAACTTCACCTGTTAGGCTATGAGGAAGAGGTCTGCAAAGCAGCTATGTCGTCCTTGTACATTTCCCAGGCTTAAGATAGAGACACAAGATCATATATGCTGGGTTGGAATAATTCTTAGTAAATTATCTGACCAGATCTAACCGTATTCTCCTAAAGAAAGTGATCATTAAGAGCTTTGGTATTAAAATTGTCATTAGAAAAATGTGATTGAATTTTTGTGTTCATATTTACTTTTAAAAGATTTTATTTTACAGTCTGTATTTTTTTTCTGATGCAGTTGAAGATGGGGAGGTGTTTGACTTCAGAGGAATGAGATTAGATTGGTTTAGATTGCAGGTAAGTTTTAATTGTGTGTATTTTTGCATATATGTTGTAAGAAATAATTTGTTTTTAAATTATCTGTTATTACCTGTTTAACTGTGTTTATCTTGCAAATGAGTGGTAGATATTGAAAGGAGGACAACATAATATATGATACAAAATAAAATTTAAGTAGATAATCTATTGACATATTTTATTGTAAGTCTTATATTTTCTGTGTATGTATTTTTAAATACCTTGTATAGTTAATACTGTTTAGAAATCAAATATACTGAACACAATTCAGTATACTGACACCTGAATACACCAAACAGTACACTGGTACTTGATTCAACCAAAGGAATTTATAGACTTAATTTTTTATAGTGTGCAAAAATAATGCTATGTATTTCTATCTGATAAAACTCTGCTATACATTAAATTATATTACATAGTGCTTCAGAAATGGAATAAGCCTTTTCGAGGCAAGAAATTTCTACTTTAGCTTGGAATTTATTACCGATCAGAAAGAAAATCATAGCGGTTTTAAATAAGAATTAGAAATAAATGCTTGTGTCTAAATATTTCACACTATAGTGTGGCCAGCTATATTAACAAGGTGCCAGTGTATATAGCTGTATTATATTCCATTGGATTGGTCGTTGATTGCATTTGAGATAATCAGTATAAATAGCATATCTAGCATTGTCTCAGTGGTTTTCACTTCGGTAAAATGTCAGGGAAGCAAAATGTAAGGGAAGCTTCGAGTGGTGGTGCTCTGAAAAGTGGCTCTAAACATGTCATCATGTTCTGAGTTTGTTTCAGAGGTTCCTTAGTTCCAAACTTCCTACCACCCCATAAACATCAGCACTGGAAATTCAACCTTGGATCTGAAAGTTGTGTTCTTTCTGGTTCTTGCATTATCACCAGTAATACAGATTCCTCAAACTAAGTTCTGATCTTATTTACACTTGTACAATTTTTCTCTTACATGAGTCTGCACAGATGTAATTAATGGCAGAATTTAGTCCTGCTGTTAGAGCTTAGTTAACAAATCTGGTGCTTGAACCAAAATAGAATACAGCACACTCAATCCCAGTAATATTGGCTCTGCAGTGCTAACAGGGTTTAAAAAATTATTAAAACTTATTTACAGTAGACTCTCGATTATCCAGGATGATGGGAAAAAATTAATCCTGGTTAATAAAATCCTGGATAATCACCATCCATAGGAAATATTGCGGTGGGGGGGTTAGTTCACCAGCCACCCTGCGCTGGGGGGAGTGGGTGTTGGTTCACTGGCTGGCCTGCACCCTGGTGGGTTTTTTTTCTTTTGCGCTTGGGGCAGCAACAAAGCCAGAGCCAGCCCTGCGACCTACACATTTTTTTTGACATCCTGGTTAATCCACATCCTGGTTAACCCAATCCTGGATAATCGAGAGTCTACTGTAAGTTTATAGAGTAAGTAAATGCAATTCTGAGAGTATGTCTTCACTACCCGCCGGATCGGTGGGTAGAAATCGATCTGTTAGCGATCAATTTCTTGCATCTCATGAAGACGCGAGAGATCGATCGCCAGCGGCACCCCGTCAACTCGTGTAACTCCATCTTGACGCGAGGCGCAAGCCGGAGTCGATGGGGGAGCACGCCGCCACCATGAGGACGGCAGGTAAGTTGGCCGAAGATACGCCGACTTCAGCTACGTTATTTACGTAGCTGAAGTTGCGTATCTTCAGTCGATTCCCCCCCGGTGAAGACCAGCCCTATGTGTACATAGTGAAGCAAATCTGTTGAATGACTGCAGTTTTTACAGACACTTGCCAATGTACGGCCATACTTTTCATTGTCTTTTATCACATCCTTAGTTGTAGTAGACCCCAAAGTACTTTTCAAATATAAATTGAAATACAAACTTTGCAGAGGTAGAGCTTTCCTTTCCCTGAAATGTGACATCTGTTTAAGCATCACATTGTAATATACCACACAGCCATTTAAGAAAGAAAACAAAAAATTCTGACATGGAAGAATATCTAGATAGGTAGAATGAAATTTGTCGTAGATGTGGGTTTTTAACAAAATCATTGTAGACTTCCAAATATTAAGAGACTAATATTCCAAATATCCTGTTCTTGAGTGTTTTATTGCAAAAAATACTCAAGCAAGCTTTCGTGAGCAAAATTCCAGATTGTCAAGTGGCAGGCCAGTCATCTTTCTGGGAAAGTATTTTTAAGATAGCATAAAGAGCCTGGTTTTCCTCAGCTGTGCAAAGAAGCTGTAAAGACAGGATTGGAAAAAAAATTGGAAAGCTCTCTTTTCATGTAGCTGCTTTTCACAAATAAAAGCAGGGAACAGCTCCTGTTGACTTAAGGGGAAACTGACCAACAGGCACAGAGCACCTGGCGTTGCTGCTCACTCCCACACTCCTTCAGCCTAATGGGAGGCACTGAGGAATGTTGTGGGGGATGTCAGCCAGGCGTTCTCTGGTAGCAGGTCAGTTTCTCCCTCATGGGCTGTGTTAAGGGAGGGCAGGGGAGCTGCGACCTAGGAGAGACAGGCGGCCGAACCGCTTCCCAAGCGCATGTGCAGTGTACAGCCCAGATGAGTGACCGAGTGAATTACTCTTGTGGGAATTGGAGTTCTGCACCTGGCTCAGCTGCTGTGGGGAGGATGGGACTTCCTCTTCCCCAGGAACAGCTGGGTCTGGGTCAGACCCACCCCCAGGAACTGCACCCCTTCCCTGTTTCCTGCCCCCATCATCCGCAGCTGCTGCAGGGAAGGTCGCTGCCGCAGGGAAGGTCCATCCATCAACACCCTTGCATCCAGACCCCCCACACAAACACACACAGAACTCCCCCCACTGAGCCCCCTGAACCCAGCACCCCCATCAAGCCACATACTCGGTCTCCCATGTTGAGCCCCCTGAACTTGAATCTCTACCCTGCAGAACCTTTCCCCCACCCCACCCCCTTGCCCCTCCAAACATAGAAGTCAAACTACACCTACACACCTACCTCCAGTTCACTCGTGGTTTCCATGTGCATGCTGCTTCTGTACATCTTGGCCCATACTGTGTTTCCTGTACAAGTTGATATCTTCTCACAGTCTACACTCTCCTCTCCAAAAAATCTGATTTGTTAAGGGAAGAGGCAGAGAAGTGGAAGGATACCGTCTTGTAGCCAAAAGTATCTGAGCACTGGCTATGTGGGAGCACTCTGTGCTCTGCTGTGACAGTACTGCTTGGTCCAGAAGTTTTACCCCCGTGTTGCTGTCATACCATGTCTTCATACAGGAAATGATGGCAACAGCTTAATATGGAAATTTGATTGTAAAATGCTGTGGGTTCTAAATTTTAAAATAGGTGGCGGATCAAGACAGGGGTTTACTCCAAGCTTTGATATTTTTAAAAAGCATGAGTCATTTACGTGGTTCAACCACTTTTTAAGATTACATTGGGTTGAAGAGAAGTTTAAAGAAGCGTTAATAACTTGTATACAACTACATAGCCACATTATCTGATGGAGTCAATTATAGATTTAAGAATCTTAATATTATCAAACTATTGTCCTTATTCTATTATGTCCTTACAGGCCTACACCAGTGTATCTAAGGCTTCACTTAGTCTTGCAGACCACAGGGAACTTGGAAAGATGATGAACACAATTATTTTCCACACAAAAATGGTAGATTCCTTGGTGGAGATGTTGGTGGAAACATCAGATCTTTCTATATTTTGGTATGTCACTAATTTGCCTCTAGAAGCGTCTTTATAACTTTGGTTACTTTAAGCCTCTTACACATGCAGTTTTTAAACCGTATATCATCTAGGAGGATCCAGCAATGGGAGAGTGGATGATAGTTCCTGGTTTTCTGTTTACAGTGACTTTATCCAGCAGTGATTTTTGTTGTTGTGTTCCTCACTGAAAATCTATGCTTTTGATTCATTCAAAGGGCAACAGCAGTCCCCATGATTATCCATCATTTGCCTAGCCAGGATGGAGTTTGCCCTTCAGCATATACATTTATCAAACAAAGATGATAAGCAGGCAGTAACTCTGCTTTCTATTTACTTATTTATAGATTTGCAGTACATTTATCATAAGGATCCTGGCTAATAAAGATATTTAACTATATAAAATTCATTGTTCAGTATCAACTAAAATAAAAATACCCTCCCCTCCCATACTAAGCTGTATTTAATACCATAATACCTTATAGTATTTAAAAACAAAATCCTTTGCTCAGAACAGTACAATGGAAGTTGAAAAAAAGGTTTTTCACCAGCTACAAATTGTAAATTATATTTTACCCTATTTTAATTGCAAAATAGTGCTTGCTTCTGGATTATGGGAACCAGATAAGACTGTAGACCCCTTTCATTCCTGCCTTAACAGTTTCAGCTTCAGGTCTCAATTTTACCCTCCAGGTCCACTGGGAGAAGGGGCGCTAACTGGAGCAAATCTGTGGTGTGGTATGCAAGAGAAATGTTTCCTCTCTGCTATAAAATCAGTCTGGTGTCAAGTACCTGGTAAAGAATACATTTTATCAGGTGTCCAAAACTTGGACTTGAACTGGTGCTTCAAACCCTATATGTCATTCAGAAGTGCTTTAATTCGCAGAGTGTTAATTAGAAATAGCCAAGTTCAATATTTATTTTTATATTCCCCATCCCCCCCCCCCAAAAAGTCAAAGTGACGAATTACTTTGAAGCAAAGCCTTGGTTCAAAAGCAAAAGTTACATTAGAAATGCTTTATAGATTTTTAGGGCTGGAAGAAACCATAAGTCATTTTTCTATTCTTACATGCATAGCATAGGCCATAGAACAGGAGTGAACACACTACAACCTGCAGACCCTTCCTGACCGGCCCTTGAGCTCCTAGCCAGAGAGGCTGCTCCGGCCCCTCCCCTGCTGTTCCCCCTCTCTGCAGCCTCAGCACTCTGGCCCACCGCTATGGCCGGGCAGTGCTGCAGCGTGGCTGGCTCCAGCGGGGCCTGTGCTCCTTCTGCTCTGAGCAGCTTGCTGAGGGGGCGGGGCTGCAAGCTCCTGTGGGGCAGCATGTCTTGCTCCGGCAGGCCTGAGCATCATGGTAAGAGGGATGAGGCCAGGGCCTTGGATAAGGGGCAGAGGGTCCCACGGAGCAGGCAGGGGTTGGGGATGTGGATAGGGGTCAGAGCAGTCAGGGAGCAGCGGGGCTTGAGTACGGGGTGGAGTTCTGGAGGGGCATTTAGGGTGGAGGTGTCTCAGAAAGGAGTGGTCAGGGGACAAGGAGCAGAGGCGCTTAGATGAGGTGCCATCCCGGGGGGTGGTTAAGGTTGTGGGGGGCATTGGGAGGGGGTGTTCATGGGACAGGGAGGGGGGGTTAGGGGGTAGAGTCCCGGGGGGTCATTGGGGGGGGGGGTCCCGGAGGTGGCGGTCAGGGGACAAGGAGGAAGGGGGATTGGATGGGTTGAGTGTTCTGAGGGGATTGGATAGGGGGCAGGGCCAGACTTCCCAGCCCTCCATATAATTTTTAACCTCGATGTGGCCCTCAGGCCAAAAAGTTTGCCCACACCTGCCATAGAACATAGATGAACAGTTTCTCTAGTTGATTATCTAAACTCTTAGCATTGGTGTGTAGAATTTCTTCTGTCATGTGTTTTGCTTAATTTGTTCTTGATACCTAGCAGTTTTGTGCTAAACTCTCTTTGAAGCATTCCTTTTTTTTAGTTTAATGCCTTGAGGACCAAATTAGGTTGATACTATGCACTTCTGAATCACTTTACAAAATTAGCTTATTTCCACCAGAGAGATTTTTATTGAGTTTTTATTGTCTCATTAACGTAGGCGTGTTACATCAAATAAAATGTCCCTGCTAATAACTAATTTTTAGTCAATTCTACAGACAGTGGGGAAAATTATAGCAATTTTGATGGGTATGATGCAAGAGGGTAATATGGTTGATCACAAAATCAACATGGCACATTTAAGTAGATTAAAAACTGACTAGCTGATAGGTCTTAAAATGTAATTAAAATGGGGAATCATTGAACAGAGTGTTTTCTAATGGGGTATATCAGGACTCACTGCTTGGAGCCGGCACTATTTAATATTTTTATCTATGACCTGGGAGAAAACACAAAATCACTACAGAGAGTTTTCAGATGACATGTTGGGGAATAGTAAATGAAGAAAAGAGGTCACTAAGAGTGATCTAGATTGCTTGGTAAACTGGGCATAAAGAAGCAATGTGTGTTTCAGTATGGTCAAATGTAGGGTTGTACATCTAAGGAAAAAAAACTATTTGGCGCATTAAAAATCATACAGTATTTCATAGCTGAGAAATATAGACTGAATACATAGCTGTAAAGCCTTGCAGTGACATTTCTGGGGTCTAAATGTGTACATGCACATTCACATTCTTACCTGTCAGATGAACTATGTTTTGTTAGACCTAACTGTAATCATTAGAGTTAATCTGAGTAAATGAAGACAGCAGTACAGCCTCTGGCAATGTTTACAATATTTGTTTTGCTGAAAGGTTGCCAACAGATTACATTATTACTAAATTTTAACTTCTGTTTCTAAACAGTTTTTATAGTCGTGCTTTTGAGAAGATGTTTCAGCAGTGTTTAGAGCTGCCCTCTCAGTCAAGGTATTCAATTGCATTCCCGCTACTTTGCACCCACTTTATGAGCTGCACCCACGAGCTGTGTCCAGAAGAGGTAATTTCAAAATACTTCATGTGGATGTTCTTGTGTGATTTTAATTATCTGTACTGCCTTGTTTAAAGTATTTTCAGCCATTACATTAGTTTACAGACATTACGACTGAGTGAAAATAAAGCAAAATATTACTGATGTTAATAATTAGCAGTTATGTTAGCCCTGCTTTACCAGGGTATATAATCATTATTATTACCATTTCAAAGAAAAGGAAACAGGACTTTCCTTGGATTGCTCAATGGGTTAATAGGGGAGTTGAACTTTAGAGTAATAATGAAGTCTCTTCACTACTAGTCCATTGTCCTATCAGCTTCTGTAAAGTTCTCTTAAATAACTTAAGTTTTGGCAAAATAAAATATTTTAAGTTAAGTATTCATCTAAAAATATTTTGGTTTGTGGTGAGGGGAGTGGACTGAAGTGAGTAGGTTAATCTGTTTGGTTCCTGTATTATATATCACTTATATCTGGTTATGGATGCTAATTGCTGCCATATGTCCATTTAAAATGTAAAGTCTGTTCTTATAAATAGTTTGTAAACATTAAAAACTTGTATCCATATAATGAAAAAGAAAACAACAAGCTGATATCTCCGTGCCTTATGTTATAAATTATAACAATTTATCTGAATAATATTTGTAAGGCACTGACTCCGAACTATAGTATTATGCAAGCATTTGTTACGCTGTGATCTACCTTTGAATAGAATAATAAAGAAAAGCAAGGATTATTCTCTCAGAATTCTTTACATTTTCATGCTATAATGAAATATATCCTTCAATACACTTCATATAAATTCATTGACTTTGGAATTATACCAGAGATGAATCTGTCCCTCTTTGGTGCAAGTAGAAGAGTTCCTTAGTACTGCTCAGAATTAATCTGAAAACACTTGGATGAATAAAAGAGATTTATTGAAATATGCCTGGTTTGGATTTCCCTTATTTAAACATTAAACTCCTCCCAGTATATCTATACCATTCTTTCCTCTTTCCACTCAGCTTTAAAAAGCTGCAAACTTTATTTACGTTGGAGAACCACAAAAAAGTTTCCAGGAAAATTTCCATTCAAGACAAAAGTGCCTTTCAGAACAATTTATATGAACAGTAAAGAGATTCAGTTGCTCTCCACTCTACAGTAGTTATTGTAAATTTAGCTATAGCCAGTAAATGTCGCTACAGCTAACACACAGCTTGAATTTAGTGCATTAATTGTGTAATTTGGTCACAATTACCAGTTTGAAAAATTAATCGTTATACTGTATAATGAATAGTACTGTGTTACAAAGTAAACATGAGTAGTGAAAGAGAGGTTTTCATTGAGGCATAATGCTAGAACTATACTGAGCAAAAACCAAATATGCTAAATCCCAACAAGCTGCATACTGCAGAGCTGCATGGTGGATCTGTTTAGTGGCTTGCGTGAAACTAAGCATACATCTACACAGCAAACAGGATCCCCTGGCAGTGGGGCTGAGAGCCCGGATCTACAAACTTGGAGTTTCACTACAGTGCTAAAAAAGGCTGTGTGGATGTTGTGGCTTGGGCTGTGAAACTTAGGAAGAGGTGTATATATCTTGATAAGATATATTCCAATATATCTTGTTCACTAGTTTTAAAGTTGTGAATATTGTAAGTTTCTTTAGATGTGCAGTAAGGTTTTGTTCGATCTGTGGTTTAAAATGTGCATTTGGGACGTACAAGCACAGTAGGGTTATCGTGCTGTTTCAAATGTTGAAGCCACTATGCAGTACTTTACTGTACTACAAACTTGTACAGACTGTAGAAGTTCACTAGGCCTAACAAGTGCTGTGGTGGTGGTTCACTCCCCACTTCCCGATCATCCCAATAGGCCACATGACCTAACCTAACAAGCGCAGCAGGTCTGGGAACCCAGAGCACTTGAGTTCTATTCGTATCTCTTCTGTCTGGCATTGTTAACTTTACAGATATTTAGTTAGGCCTCTGAACACCACAATAAATTAGATTAATGTCATTATCCACATATTACAGATGAGGGAAACAGTGACTTTCCCAAGCGTACCCAGCTAATCTGTGCCAGAACTATAAGGACTAAGGACTTCTGATGTGCATATCCTTGACTAATTCACTAGACTGCAGTGCTTCTGAGGCTAATCACTTAAAGGTGATCTGCAAAGAGTAATGAGAGAAGGGGGCATATGTGCTGCTTTGATGTATGAAGAAAGGGGCAGATGCTTTTAAATTAAAGTTTATTCTGCGCTTTGGGAATTTTGACAAAATACACCCACTGTGAGCAGTGCAGGTCCACTGGCATTGGCAACGTTGGTAGCACATGGCTTGATGGCTTTGACAGTTTTCAACAACTATTAAGGAATGGTGCATGTAACTGTGAAGAAATGTCAGTGGATTACATGTTTCTACATGCCTGAATCTTGCCAGTAACTAAGATCTGAGATATCACATATTCAGAGAAGTGTTGGATCCCTCATTGCCCGTGCTGGAATTTCATTTGTTTTTAACAAATATTGGGGATTAGACAGTTTGTTTAATTACATTTTATAATGCTCCCTAGCCACCAATTGACCTATTTCAGAGGTATGTTAGTGTGGAGGTTTGTCTGTAAACGTGTGATCTAGCCCACTTTAAACTATGGCTATATTTTAAACAGAGTGTTTTAATTGGGTGCTTTCTCTCCTGGCTTCAATAGCGTTAATAATTCAGAGAGACTAATCTGTTTACTGGCCGAAGTATCAGAGTAAAGCTTGCACATTCTTTTTTTCTTCCAATATATCTTGTATGTCAGCTACTCCTGGTTTATTTTTCAGCTCTAATGACCAGACATGGGTTGTTTCCCACCAGTCGTTGATTATTCTAGTGATTTGCACAGTACGCAAAATGCTTAAAATAAAATAAAAAACCTCTTTGCTGTTGGATATGAACGAAAGTAACAAAATGGAAAAGGAGATGACAATTCCAAGACATTACTCAGTTCTTTCATGTTTTTCCATGCCCTTTGAAAATGTGTTTTTGGGTATTTTTGTTTTTTGACTTGTAATATCCAACCTCTTGGTTAAGGAGGTGCTAACATTTAAATTAGATGCTTAAAGACACTTTGTGGGGTTTTTTTATGGTGGATGAGGGAAAGAAGAGATGAACAGTCTTTCTTTGATCAGTCTCCTTTATTAACCACATTCTAAGTAACTGTTTCGTAGTACAGCCATATGTAGCATACTGGTAGTATGTGTGTGTCCATGCATGCATAGTATACACAGGAGTCACTGCCCTCTAGTGGCTAGCCAGTCACGGAGAGTATAAGGGTTGTGTTACTATTGCAGCAGCTAGGAAATATCTGCCTTAGCTCAAGTGTTAGAAGTTTTGTTTTTGGAGCTAGAAGACCAGGGATTTAGTCCTAACTCCTCTATTTGCAAGTATAATGCTGGACTGGCAGAAATTTGGAAAACCATTTTTTTCTATTTTCTTTTTTGATAGCGACATCATATTGGAGATCGCAGTCTTTCCTTGTGTAACATGTTCTTGGATGAAATGGCTAAGCAGGCTCGAAATCTTATCACAGATATTTGCACGGAACAGTGTACGCTGAGTGACCAGGTGAGAATTAATTTTTTGTTATAAATAGTTTTTTTTCATTTGAGGCAGTTCTGAGAAGCTCGTAGTTCGATTCCGCATACATTGTAAATGTTGGATTTAAAATAAACATTATCCACCATTAATATTTAAGCTATGATTATGCTTACGTACTGAATTAAGCCTTACCAAATTCATGGTCCATTTTGGTCGGTTTCAGAGCCATAGGATTTTAAAAATTGTAAAATTCATGATTTCTAATATTTAAATCTGAAATTTCGGTGTTGTAACTGTAGGGGTCCTGCCCCCAGAAGAGGCTTGGGGGGATGTTCCAGGGTTATTGGGGCAGGAGGTCACGTTATTGCCACCCTTATTTCTGGGCTGCTGGTGGTGGCGGTGCTGCCTTCAGAACTGGGCGTCCAGAGAGCAGCAGCTGCTGGCTAGGAGCCCAGCTCTGAAGGCAGCGATACCACTAGCAGCAGCACAGAAGTTAGGATGGTATTGCTACCTTTATTTCTGCACTGCTGCTTTCAGAGCTGGGCCTTTGGCCAGCAGCTGCCACTGTCTGGCTGCCCAGCTCTGAAGGTAGCAATCAGAAGTAAGGGTGTTATGGCAAGGTATTTACACCCTTGCTTCTGCCCTGCTGTTGGCAAGGCGCTACCTTCAGAGCTGGGCACCTGGCCAGCAGCCACCAGCTCTGAAAGCAGTTCAGAAGTAAGGGTGGCAATACCATAACCTGTACAATAACAGCAACAGCACACCGCGCCATAATAAGTCTAACTCAGGAACCTATCCATGCAACAAACCTTGATGCCAGCTCTGCCCACATCTACACCAGCAACACCATCACAGGACCTAACCAGATCAGCCACACCCTCACTGGTTCATTCACGTGCACATCTACCAATGTAATATATGCCATCATGTGCCAGCAGTGTCCTTCTGCTACGTACATCGGCCAAACTGGACAGTCTCTACTCCTACGAAAAAGGATAAATGGACACAAATCAGATATCAGGAATGGCAATATGCAGAAACCTGTAGGAGAATGCTTCAATCTCCCTGCACACACAATTACAGACTTCAAAGTCACTATATTGCAGCAAAAAAACGTCAAGACCAGACTGCAAAGAGAAACTGCAGAGCTGCAATTCATTTGCAAATTTGACACAGTCAGCTCAGGACTGAATAGGGATTATGAATGGCTAGCTAACTACAAGAGCAGTTTCTCTTCTCTCGCTGTTCACACCTCCAGTTCAGCTGCTAGAGGAACACCTCACCTTCCCTGATTAGAGATAACAAGCTGGTTCAGCCTAATTGGACTAACCCTGTTATCTCTAACCTGGTTCTTGCCTTCCTAATCATACCTGCCCCTGGATACTTCCACTGCATGCATCTGACGAAGTGGGTATGAGGCCACGAAAGCTTATGCTTCAATGCTTTAGTTAGTCTTTAAGGTGCCACAGGACTCTTTGTCACTTGTACAATAACCTTGCGATCCCCTTTTGGGTTGGGATTCCTGTTTGAGAAATGCTGGTCTCCTCCCATGAAGCCTTTATAGGATAGGATAAAAATACGCAAAAGACCACATTATGCATCCTAAATTTGGTAGGGCTCTATTTATAAATTGTGATTTATGCAGAAAGAGGACTTGTGCTGTCGCAATAGGATTAGTGTTGCTTAAAAGACTGCTGTGTGGTCTTTGTTCATTGTAGTGGTAAAGAAAAAGAGAAAGTGTTAATAGTAAAAGTTTCAGAGAGACTTTCCAAAGATGAGGATCAGCGGTGGAGGTTTGGGAGGCAGTGAGAAATGAGAAGGAAGGTTCTTTTGAAAAATCATCGTTAAGAATAGGAAATAATGGCATAATTGACACTAAAACCATGTTACGCCTTTATTTCCAAAAACTTGACTAACAATAAATCTTTGACTGGATAGCTGTTTAAGCTTTAAGTAATTCCCCAGATTTGAGACTAATATTGCAAGTTTTGTGTATAATATGGGTTTAGGGGCGTCAAGATCAGGGACAGTTTTAGGTATGGAAAGGTTGTGAGGCTGTTGATTGGGGAAGGAAGGTGCTCTAAGATTGGGAGGATCAGAATTTGGCAAGTAATTTTGATGGGCTATATTTAGGAAGTATAGGAAGAGAGAAGAGATTATTTGGTCAAAGATTTGATTAAGAAGAGTTAACTAATGTGGGAAAGGTAAGGCCAGCGCTTTGGTGAAGAGGATTTTGGTGGTGACAGGGAAATAAGTAATATGAAAAGCAAATATCTAATCTTTGGTGTTGAAACCTACTAGGAATAAGATTACGCTATATTGCAAGTTGGTTGCAACATATAATTTTCCACAGTCCTGTGCTAAGCGTCTTGGAAATTCACTTCATTGTGTGTGTATGTAATACCTGCTGTTTTTTTAACATTGGTTAATAGTTTCTGATACATCTGAGAAATCTACAGAGCTGATCAAAAAAATTGTGGCTTTTACACATATATATACAAATAGAGCTGGATGACATTTTTTTTTACTAATAATTTATTCACTGAAAAGCACCACTTAGGTCAATCCAAAACTAGTCATGAATTTGATAGCCAAAACATACTTTTTCTGGGACTTAAACTTACTCTCCTGAGAGGTGTGACCCAATTTCAGAACCCTTGTCTACATCAGGCAGAAGGGAAGGAGGGCGTTAATGTGGTATCTTCCACACCCTGGTGGGTGCCCTAATCACCAGACTGTACATTATAAGGAAGGTGGCACCATCATCACCACTTCCTCCTTTGTCTGTTTTGTGAATCTGGCCCAGATCAAACAAAATATTTTCTTTACCAGAAATGAATTTTTTGTTGACTTTCTGATTCATTTATTTTTTTAATTTTCATTTTGTTTGACCTGACTTGAATTTTTTATTTTTTTTCAGAAACGCTAGTGAACCAAAACAAATTATTTTCTTGCCTTTTTATAAATATACACAGATTTTTTTTTTCATATATTATCAAATTACTCTATGGCATTTATTCTCTTCTGTTGATTTTTCTAAGTGTTTAGTCACTCTGAGATCATTTTCATAGCTTTATTCCTAATCAGTTTTTCTTTTGAGCACATCTTGAAAATGAATGAGGATGGAGAACTTTCCTGGAATTATATACTCAACTAAACTATATGAGGATGGAGAACTTTTCCTGGAATTATATACTCAACTAAACATATAAAGTGTGCATTTCTTTGTGATGAAAACTCCACCTGAACTATAACTTTATTTTTAATCTAATAGTGGCTAAGGTTTGTTTTCATCTCCTTTTAGCTGCTGCCAAAGCATTGTGCCAAAACAATCAGTCAAGCAGTGAACAAAAAGTCAAAAAAACAGACGGGAAAGAAAGGGGAACCGGAGAGGGAGAAACCAGGAGTAGAAAGCATGAGGAAAAACAGATTGGTGGTGACCAAGTAAGCATGTTCTCTTGCTATGACGTCCTTCTTCTCCTCCTGCATTCTCTGCAATCCTTTTGTGTAAACATAGATATTTTCTTTGTGTTGATTTACATGGTTAATTTTAGGATCAGTAATAATGCAATTTTCAGTTTATCTTTTGAGCAAATTTACAGCAATGTAAATAAAGGGGAGAGTGTCTGTTTCTCTCTCTCTCCTCCCTCTCCCCACCCGACCCTACGACCAGCTGTGTGGAGAAGGTGCGTTTTACACATCTTTTAATCTACCCCTTCAGTGTTCTCTCTCCTGGGCAGCACAATGCCACCAGGTAGGTCTGCTCCACTCAGAATTTTGGCTAGCCCATGGGGTAGGAGAGCAGTGTCAGTTGTCACCAAACTACCATCTGACTTGCTGAAGAGCTTTGCTTTGCACCCTCACTTGTCAGGGAAGCTTCTCTGAATAGCAGCTGCAATGAGGGGTTGAAAACTATTAGAAAAGCAATGAGATGGAAACACAGCAGGAGAAGAGTGCATATGGTAAAGGGGACAAAAATACCACGATGAGGGGAAACGATGGAAAGGAAGTAATAGTTCTTACCATTATAGTTGGAAATGCTGAATATGTGCATGCACTTTGTGAAGGAAAGCTTGCTACCACAGTCAACAATGAGGTGTAAGATGGCTGGCATGAGTGAAAGTTGAGAGAAAAAGCTTACTTAGAATTTGTGTAGTTAGTTTTTAATCTTAAGAATTTTTTAATAAATTTCAACAGTTACGACATATAGTCTCTTGAAGTGGTTGTTCGGTTACAAAATGTAAATTAAGAAACTACCTAAATAAATTTTTCATTTTGGTGAACTGTGCAACAGTTTTTCTCTTCTGCACAGTATAGAACAACACACAACCATAGCATCCTGCATTAGCCAGTTTTTCCCCAAATCTGATTTTATATTAGCAAGGTGTGAAAAACCTCCTCATATGATTACTGCACACTGGTGACTTGTTTTCAAAGAGCAGAACTAGTTGATCTTACTTGCATAAAAATTGTCAGCGACACTCCCCAATATAATAATGTATGCTTGTGTTTCTTTGAAATACTTTTGTAATTTCTTATGTAATTTGTGTGTCAATTTTTTTTAAGCCTGGACAAACTGCACACTGCACTTTCTGAGCTCTGCTTCTCAATCAATTACGTACCAAACATGGTTGTCTGGGAACATACATTTACCCCAAGGGAGTACTTAACATCTCACCTGGAAATCCGTTTTACCAAGTAAGAGACTGCAAAATTTAATTTTTACTTAGCCAAAGAAAATAAATCCTTTTTTGTTCTTACTTTAAAAATACTGTGTATCTGTTTCACAAGACTACTTTTAAAGATGAACTGAAAAGCTATAAAATAACAAATTCTAAGAACGAAGATTCCAAATAAATTAGAATACATATGTAGGCATACAACATTTTTGAAATTTAAATTATATTTAAAACAAAATATTTGAAAATACATTTGCTCTACTTACCACCCAGATTCTGAGTTCCTAGTTTCCTATTCTTCATAGGAGTCCATGACTTCAAATCCTAATAGTATAGAGGTTGTCTTCACACTGCCACATCCCTGCAGTGCTAAAACTTGTTTCTGATGTTTGATTTTACCAGTGTTTGGAGCGGGGACTTGGGTTCCTTCCCAGGTCTTGAGTTCATATTTCTAAGAGTCAACTTCCTAACATTTTTGTTTTATAATGAAGTGCTGTGGCTGGTGTAATAGTTGCTTTATGCACTATTAGGTGGGTTCTTGGCTTGGCTTTCCCTGTAGTAAGTAGGTGCAGTAAAAGGGAAATTTCAATCTCTTGTGAGAATTTCTCATTGTAAGAGCCATCCCTGTTGTTCATGCTGGCGGTCAACTTTCGTAGAGATTCTAACTATATCTTCTGTATTTCACATAAGGTTTTAGGGGGTCTCTAGTGATCAGGACATGGTCTGAGGATACTTATGTCAAGAATGTTCTCTTGATACACTGGGAAGTGCTGGTGACATAAAAAGGGTAAAAAAGAATTGACTTTTCATGAAGTCCTAGATTTAAGACCCTAAACCACTATTCTCTCTGAAATTTTATTTTCTGCCTTGTGGGTGGGTAGCAAGTCCACAAAAATGCTGACTGATGGTTTTGAGGGAGTTCTCAGGGCAGCCCCAAGCAGAAAGGGGATTTGCTATTTCTATTTTTTTCCATTTCTAATGTTAAGTGGTATTTCTTCCACTTAAGAGGTCTGCAGTTTATTTTTATTCAGAATTGATTTCCTATCCTATATAAACAGGTTAGTTTTTACTACTTTAAGGTAGTATATTTCTTTTTGTGACTGAACTATTGCTTATATTGCTATGACAGCTTTATTTTGTAACGTATCACTTCCTGAAATAGGTTTAAAAATGAAAAATTGCATCAGAGGCAACCTTAACAAAATAAATAGTAAAAATAAATAAAATTGAAAAAATAAATAGTAAAACATTTCAACAGTAAATGTCACTTGCTTCAAAACAAACAAAAAAAATTGCATTTGGTTTAAATAAACTTCAGTTCTGCTAAAACAGTCTGTTTTAAAAAAACTTTTAAAAAATAAAAATAAAAAAAAATAAAAAGACTGTTTTATTGTATTATTAACTTACTGTGTGAATTTGGGCAAATCAAGTTTTACTGTTGTTTCCTTGTCCGCAAATTAGAAATAATGATTAAGGTTAAGTTTCTGTCACAGGTATTTTTAGTAAAAATCAGGGTCAAGTTGAAGGCAATAAACAATTCACAAAAGCCTGCGAATTCACTAAAATAGTGAATGCTAACACAGTTGAAGCGAGCCCAGTAGGCTTATGTGGAAGTGGTAGCTTTTAATCCATTTTAAAAAATGAATATCAGGAAAAACTTCCTAACAGTGTGATGTGGTAATAGTTTTCCAAGAGAAGTAGTAGAAGATTCATTAAATGAGGAAATTATAATTAGTCTATCAAATCTAATTTTAGATATATTCTAGTCTTGAGAACAATACTGCACTTGCACAGAATAGACTAGATTATTTACTAGGGCTTGTAACATATTATGTTTTGATTCAGGAAATTAAATTGTCCATTCTTAATATGCTACATTGTCTTTGTTTTGCAGTGCATGTAAATTAGATGACAAGCTGCTCTGAGACCCCAGCATGAGTTAATTCTTTTACTTTGAATTTTGTTCTTACTTAAATTTCCTTTTGTGCTTATTTTAATGATAAAGTTTATTTTAAACCATTTAAAAAATCTATAGAAATGAGCATAAGCTATAACAGTTGCACAAAGAATTTGTCCTAAATAGTGCTCCTGAGAATGGTTATCAGTTAGCTGGCTTCCTTTTAAGCCCAAGTATGTGTTTGTGTGGTAGATAATTACAGCTAGTTTCTCTCATGCAAATGTATTTTGGGAGCCTTTTAAAGTGTTTTATTAACCAAAAGCTTGTGGTTTAAATCTTCTAGTTCATGGGTCATTCACTTGATGATAGACCATACTTGCCTGGGTTTCCTCATAGTGTTCACTAAGTGTTTGTGTTAAGAATTCCTATGCAATTTTATCTGAGAACATGTATTATGACTACAGTATTCCTGCTTATTTCTCTTTTCGAAAAGTGCTGCTATCATGTTTTAAATCTCATTGAGAGATTCAGCTGAAAGTTTGAATACCAAATCCAGTATACAGTCAGGAAGAATTAACGGTTGCTTAATTTCATTAATGTACAAAGGTAACTCTTTTCTCTTTAAAAGGTCAATTGTTGGAATGACTATGTATAATCAAGCAACACAAGAGATTGCAAAACCTTCAGAGCTGTTAACGAGTGTAAGAGCCTACATGACAGTACTCCAGTCAATAGAAAATTATGTGCAGATTGACATAACAAGAGTATTTAACAATGTTCTTCTTCAGCAAACCCAACATTTGGATAGCCATGGGGAGCCAACTATTACCAGTCTGTACACAAATTGGTAAGAACTTAACATATTAACATCTATTGCGAGCTCTTTGTTTTATGTTTAAATACACTTAAATCTAATTAAACTGAATAGCCTGCATCAGGAAATTGGAATTCTGTATGGCATGAACACTTGCAAATTTGCAAGTTTCAAACAAGACAGATTTACTATTTCTCCCAATAGCTGTTTAAAAGACTTTTCAAAAACTCACTGAAGGTGAAATTCTTCTGGTTGCAAAGGGCTGGACAAGATCTATGCACAGTTAAGCCATTGAAATGGGACTTAAGGGGAGCGTAGGCCATGTGTTGTCCTTATGAACAAGGATAAATTTCACCCTTGCAGAACAATGAATTTTTTTTTAATATTATGAGTAGCGTAGTGTCATTCTCATTGAACTAATATTTTTGTGACTTTTTTTTTTCTGCTAAGGTATTTGGAAACCTTGCTAAGGCAAGTCAGCAATGGGCATATAGCATATTTCCCAGCAATGAAGGCATTTGTGAACTTGCCCACAGAAAATGAGTTGACGTTTAATGCCGAAGAATACTCTGACATTTCAGGTAAACTTTTTATGACATGGTTCTAGACCTGGTTGGGCAAACTTTTTGGCCCAAGGGACGCATCAGGGTTCAAAATTGTATGGAGGGCTTGGTAGGGAAGACTGTGCCTCCCAAAACAGCCTGACCCCCTTCCACTTCCTGCCTCCTGACCAACCCCCTCAGAACCTCTGACCCATCCAAACCCCCCCGCACTCCTTGTTCCCTGACTACCCCCTCCAGAGACCCCTGCCCCTAACCACCTCACCCCAAAGCCGTTCCCTATCCCAACACCCCTCCCCGCCGCCGCTCACTGTCCCGACCCCTATCCACACCCCCGCTCCCTGACAGAGCCCCAGGACTCCCACGCCCCATCCAAACCCCCGCCCAATTCGCCATTCCCTGACTGCCCCCCAGAACCTCCCCTCCAGAACCTCTGCCCCATTCAACTGCCCTCCTGATCCTTTTCCCTTGCGAATTCAGAGGCCAGGCAGGACATGCCCGCAAGCCATAGTTGCCCCACCCCTGTTCTAGATATTCTTTGTAAGGGCTGTTTTTCATGTGCTTGAGACTTAAGACTTCTAGAGAGATGAATACCAGTGCTGTTTTTAGAGAAATATTCTATTATACAGAACAGTTTTGCCTTTCTTGTGTTATTTCTCCTTGCTATTTTTGTGTTATGCTACCCAAGGGGAAAAATACCAAATTTGTTCTTGTTCTTGTTGAAAAAATTACTGATTATGTGATTTGACAAACATGTGATTTGTTGTAAGTAAATGAAGTAGGTGAACTTACTACCCCAGTGTTATAACTTAAGCTTTACTCTGTGTCCAGTTTTGAGATTGCTCTGATAGAATGGTATTGCTACATGTGTTATGGTGGTTAAATCACTGCAAAATAAATGTGAACATAGACAATTGTGTTTTCTTCCTTAGAAATGAGGGCCCTCTCGGAACTGCTAGGACCATATGGCATGAAGTTCTTAAGTGAAAGTCTTATGTGGCACATTTCCTCACAGGTTGCTGAGCTTAAGGTAATTATATTTTTATTTTTTTCCCTACGTACATTTTATTTATAGTGCCCAAGAGCTATGCTTTGCATGTTATTACCATACCACACTAAAACTGAAAACAGATGGGTATTTTTTCCTCATTTGTATCCGTCATCTGTGAACACACAGTACACTTGAGCATGTCTCTGTATCAGTTTCTCAATAGTTGGACTACATCCAAAACACCACATTTCTAAGAGCCTTTTCCTTTAAATGAACATTAATAGTCTACTAATATATTAGTATATCTCGTTCACTTTGATTGTACTTAATTTCAAGTTGACTTTATTTTCTGTTTTGCTATTTTTAGCTCTTAATTTTTTAGTTATCCTTTCCAGTTTGAATGGTTTTCCTTTAAAATAGATGCTGAGCTTTGTTCAAGTCGATGAAATACCTGCTCAAATGCAAGTTGTCTTCAGAGATTTGAATAGTTTGGTTGCTTTGGGACTGCATCATTATTGTGTTTTCCAACTGAATGTTAAGACCCAGTATTACAGTGTACTCAAGTACAACTTGAGCCATTGCTGTTACTAATGGACTGTGAAGTTGGCAACATACTAGTTCTTAAGTGGCTACTGTGTGTTGCCTAGCTGAGTAGCCATTTAGGCTCCGTTTTCAACTTACTCTTCCCATCCTTTGAACTGGTATACTAGATCTCTTGTGATGCCTAGGGTTGGCTGATCGCCAATTATAGGATTTTACCCAGGTGACAGAATTGGAAAAGGACCCGTATAGGTTTTCATCTTCCATCTGGAAGACCTCAAGGGTGATTTAGGGGTTTACATTCCCATTGTCGCTTACAATGCAGTTGATAGATAAGGTGTCCATACCTGTCGGTTATTTGGGCATTGGTCCTGGGCACAGCATTACATGGTTAAGGAGTATGCCTCCATCTCTCGCAGCTTGTGGTTTCCCTTCTATTACTTTTCCTGCCTCCAGTGTAGAGGAGAGGAGGCAAGAGTCCCTAGGCAGGCCTGAGGGCATAGGAGGCCTGGCCTTCACAAACACCTTCAGGTTTGTAGTACCCAGTCCTTGGTGCTAGTTGAAGTCCGAAGTGGAAAAGTATTGCCAAGTAGTTTGGGGGTGGGTAACAATTTTGTTAAATTGCATATAGTAATACTATGGTATTTGTGTCCCATTGTTTCAGTGTTCACATTTATTATTTTAATCTGTTGTTGAATTTCCATGCTTACCAATTAATGTTTCACCCTGTCTGTCACATCTGTTGAAGCCTTATAAGGCCTCTTGTAAAGATGTTTGCAAAAGTCAGTACTCGAGCTTTACATCTCCCTTCCCCATATGTGCTTGGATACAACTTGCAGAATCTTCATGAGCCTGCTTTGGTTGTAGGATCATGGAGTCCATCTTCTCTTTAAAGTACAGATGAAAAGTTATTTTTTTATAGTACATGTACTCCTGTAAATGAGGTATCATTTTCCCCCTCATGCTTTAGGCTGTGGCTTACTGCTGCTCAGTAGCTGATCTGTATTGGCAGAAGCCCGCATCATGTTTTCCATGTTTGCTATTCTGAGACTGCTTATTATCGTCCAATCCAGAGTGTCTCTGCCTCTGTGTTCCTGTTTTCTCCTCCCATCTCCCTTATGTATGTTCCAGCTTTGGCCGTATTTTCAGGGGCATAAAGCACCAAACGCAGAGTTAGAGAGTGGTGTCTAGAGTGAAGTAGGGATAATCTTTCCTCTACTTACTAGTGTGCAGAGCTACAAGGAGGTTGGCTTCTCCGTAAGAAGCTCAATTAATATGTAAGACAATAGAACTATCTCTAAAGATAAACATCCAAATGGATTATCATTCATTTACTGTACTTTCCTTTTTTATAAGAGTAAAATAACTACTTTTTGCTTGTGGTTGGAGGACTTGAGGTAACATAGATATCTTACCAGGTGGTACCAAAAATGCCTCGTTGGATCCAACAGGCTCAACTTTATAGCTGTGTTTATGCAGCTTCACAGTCCTTAAAATCCCTTATAATGTATATATTTGGAGAATAATTATTACATATACATACTTGCTGCAGAGATCTCTAGCTCATGTGTTTATTTAAAGATCAAAGGAAAACACTTCCTTTACATATTGTTTCAGACAAACTGTGTTTTGACATGCAGAATTCTGGCTTTCTTTTGACGTTGACTTACTGCTTGAGACTAAATTGCATGGATTTGAATAATTTCATTTTCCTTTAATACTCTGTTCTGTGATCAGAGTCAAAGAAAATAATCTTAGGAAAGCTGCACTGATATTTAATGTTTGAATAATTTATGAGCATCAGATTATTTGGAGAAAAAACCCAAAACCTATTGTTTTACACTAAAATGTAAAGCAATCAGCATTTTTGAGGAAACATTGCTTTCCAGTTAAGGAGGCTTCCTAAATTAAATGCAATCCAACCATCACCAAAGCATACATCTAGCGAAAAGAGCAATTGAGATGTGAATAATTAGAATATTATTGGAGTTAAATATAATTAGTATAGAGCATCTTTATACAAGTTTTATTTTGTGAAGTTTTACTTTAAGATCATTAAACTCATTTTGTGAAATTACACATTCTTCTGAAAATATAAACTGCATTCCGATCAGCAGTTTTTCTTCCTCTGGTCATTCAGAGCTCTCTTTGGTGTACAATCAGGATTTACCAGAATAATCCCGTAGTTCCTTCAGAAGAAAGATAGTGGGAACATCTGGTTTTTATGAGCTTGATTTCCTGCTTGCTAGATTGAAATGTCCTAAAGCACGCACCTATCTTTTTAACCCACTGAGATCTACAGCTGACCTGAGGTCTTGCTTCTCTTTAGAAACTTGTGGTGGAGAATGTTGAAGTGCTAACACAAATGAGGACCAGCTTTGACAAACCAGACCAGATGGCAGCACTCTTTAAAAGATTATCATGTGGGTAACTAGCAATATTGTTTTTCTTTTTCTTTTTGTCCCTGCACTTGTCTGCATAAATACAACAACACTGTGAAACTATCCTCTCTGATTTTAGTGTACATGAACGTTAAAATGTACATTTCATTCACTAGAATTTACTCCATAATGTATATGAACTGATTACATTTTAAAACTTATCCCGCTTGTTCATGTGTAAACAAAATGAGATTTCAGTGTAAACTAGTGCATAAAAACTTGGATGTGAAAAGTGCGGGGATGGGAGGATGCAAAAATATGCCTTTCTGCCAAGAATGGGCTGTCATGCATTGGGATGAAACAGATCTTGTTGTCCAATTGTCACATTTAATAGCCATAAATATAATTCTTTAGAGTACAGGCATGTAGAAGTACATGCATGCAGAGTAGAACTTGAAAAGTGTTTTGTGGATGCACCTGTTTCAAATAAGATTCCATCATGGTATATTGCTGCATCCTTTCGAAAAACAGGGACATTTCAAATTATGCAGAGTAGAGTGCTTACATCCAGACATTGACATATGTGTGTAAAAAAGGTCATTCTTTTGAAGTAGTCAAGAGGAGTTTATCCATTTATTGCCAGATACAAATATCAGCTACATACATAAAACAATTGTCAGGTATATTTTAGTTCTTGTGCTTTATACCTTTTGTTAGATAACTTCCAAGTTGTTTCTATATTTTCCTACTGATATTAATTTGGGGTAGAATGATGGAAAAGGCTTCTTTTGTAAATCTTGGGATATATTCTAGTTCAGGGGTTCTTAATTTTTTTTGCTGGGCCACCCTTAGAAAATATTTGAGGATGTGATGATCCCCTTTCCCTTTTGGTACTGGCCATAGCTTTCACGGTATCAGTGCAGATTCCTACAGAGCTAAGTACCTACACCATGCCACTTTTACTTCAGTGCTGCTGGCGCTAACTCGGCCTTCAGAGCTAGGGGCCAAGGCAACAGCCTTGACTCTCCAGCTATTCAGCTCTGAAGGCAGTGCCATGGCCAGCAGCAGCCTAGAAGAAAGAGTGGCATGGTATGGTATTGTCACCCTTACTTCTGCGCTGCCTTCAGAGCTGAGTACCAGTAGCCACCACTCTCCGGCTGCCCAGCTCTGAAAGCAAGGAAAAAGGTGATCTAGCAATCCCCTTACAATAGCCTTGTGACCTTCATTTTGGGTCAGGACTCCAAGTTTGAGAAATGCTGTTTTAGTTCACTATTTTTCTTCTACTTCAGCTGTTGACAGTGTTCTGAAGAGGATGACCATTATTGGCGTAATCTTGTCTTTTCGTTCATTGGCACAGGAAGCACTTAGAGATGTAAGAAATAACTATATTTATTCTGCACAGTTTTAAGATGAATTAATATTGTATTTCACTACCTTGTATTTTAAAAATAAAACTAAACTTAAAATAAGTTTCCTTGTGGGTAAAATGCTTATGTGCAGAAACATACTGAACCCAAGATTCTGCAAGATGAAATAGGCATTTACAGAGAATTCACTGGATATTGTTCAAAACCATTTTGCTGCCAATGTTAGAATCTGTAAGATAGTTTTGACAGTGTGTCAGCCTGTGTTTTTCAACTTTAGTAATGTCTAAAAGCGCTTGTCCACTTGGTCAATGCTAGGCCCAGTTTTGAATGTATTCTGATTCCAAGTCTCTCATAGATTAATAAACTATCTGATACACATAAAATAACTCGTGACAAAGTAGAGTAAATCCAGTAATAATTTACTGTCTGAGATTATTTTTATTGAAATCATTTTGTAGTTGAATATTTGTTTGTCTCTTAGGTCTTATCCTACCACATTCCTTTCCTTGTAAGTTCAATTGAAGACTTTAAGGATCACATTCCAAGGGAAACTGACATGAAGGTAATGTTTTTGGTTGATAGTCATTTTTATGGCTTACTAAAAATATTGGGCAAAATCATGAACACTTGATGTGAGAAATCCAGAAACACAGAATATACTGTCAATTTAGGCTATCGTGTTTATGTAACCTCTTAGCGTTCTAAGTTTTTTATAATAAGGGTCACGCAAGTATTTTATGGAAGTATATAACAAAGGGTTAAAAAGCAAAGTTTCATCAAGGATTTAAATTGGTTAAGTAGCAAAAAAAGGACCATTCCTGTTTTATTAATGATTTGTTGATGCAGCTTGTTGATGGCATGCAGTTCTTTTGGCTAGTAAAAGTCGGAAATTTCTTTTGGGTTTAAACACATTGGGAGATAGAAGCCAAAGGGCAAATGAATAAATACATTAGTAAAATAGTCTGAATTTAGAGTTGACAGGAAGCTGTGAAGTTGTCAAAAGTTTGAAGATTGCTACCACAAACTGGGGGAAATGTCAAAGCAAGTAGGATATTTGATTTATTTAAAAGGATTGAAAAACCCACTAAGGTAGTTTCCAGTCTTCATATTAACCAAGTGATCTTCTTACCAGCCTTTTTCTCCAAAACTTGGTCATAAAGATGAGGAGAGGCTTCATGCTCTAAAGATGTTAGAAGAACTTCATCTTTTTATCTAAACTGGACTAAACATTTTAAGTCTTCGACTCAGCTGTTCATCACATTTGTGGACAGAATGGAAGGCTGCCAAGTATTCTGAGTCAAAGAAACTCGTATTGGATATCCAGTTGAATTTGGTTAGGTTACCAGTTGACTACTGGATACTGTTGAGTCATCTGACTAGGTCCAAGGCAGCTTCTCTGGCCTTTCTGGCTCAAGCCCTATATTAGACATTTGCAAAGTGGCAAGCTGGTTGTCATGTCATATGTTTGCCTCTCATTACTCAATCTCCCACCAGTCTAAAGACGATGCCAGATTTGGACAAATGATCCTCCAATCCCAATTCAAATAGATTCTAAGCCCACCTCTCGTTGAATTGCTTGTGAATCCAACTACAATGGCATGAACATGCAATCGCTCAAAGGTTAAGAAATGCTTACTAACCTCTTTGTAACTGTCCTTCAAGATGTTGCATATGTCCATTCCATGACCTGCCCTCTGTCCCCTCTCTGTCGGCCTTTCCGGAAGGAAGGAACTGAGGAGGATCAGGGGCAGCTCCGCTCTATGCTTTCCCACAGTGTGTGAGGTAGCAGAGGGCACTCCTGCTGCCCCAACAAATACTGCTAAGGATAAAAATTGTAAACTGTGCATGGCACTCACATACACCTTTGCAACACCTGAAGAACAACAGTTACAGAAAGGTTAGTAACACTTTCCTCCATTTGACCCTTCAAAACAGGGTATGTACAACATATGCCTTTCTTGAATGTAGCAAGGGGAAAGCATAGAAATGGAGGGCTGGAAAGGACTCTAGAGGTCAACTCCCAGCCATCTCTGCTTATCCAGGACCTAGTAAACCTAGACCATCCCTGACAGGTGTTGGGCTGACCTGATTTTAAAAATCTCTGATTATGGGAGAGGTTCCCAAGTTGTGAGGTGTGCCCCCTAAAGGGGCTGCAGAAGACTGTTTGCAGGGGGGTGGGGTTGGGGAGGGAGCACCACCCAGCTTTGCTCCTGGCCCTACCCCAGTTGTGGCCCAACCCTTGGCTACCTTACCCCTGTCCATGTCTCCTCCTCAATCCTGGAGCTGTGTCCCTGCTTCCAACCCAACTAGGTCGGGGTGTGGACAGAGGTATGGGCAGGGAGCAATCCTGAAAAGTGTGGGGACCACTGAATTATGGGGGTTCCATAGTCTTCCTTGGAAGCCTATTTCAGAGCTTAACTGTCCTTTATAGTTAGCAAGCTTTTCCTACTATCTTACTTAAATCTCCCTTGTTGCAGATTAAACCCATTTCTTCTTGTCCTATCTTCAGTGGACCTGAAGAACAATTGATCACCGTTCTCTTAATAACAACCGTTAACATTTGAAGACTCAGGTTTCCTGTCAGTCTTCTTTTCTCAATACTAAACATGTCTAACTGTAACCTTTCCTCATCTATCAGCCTGCTCTTCTCCAGGCTCTGTCAAGTGTGTCCATATCTTTCCTTAAAGATAGCACCCAGAATTGGACACCAATACTTCAGCTGAGGCCTTACCAGTGCCAAGTAGAGCAGAACAGTTGCCTCCTGTCTCTTACATATGCACTAGAATATTAGCCTTTTTTATAAGTATCATATTGTTGACTTGTTCAGTTTGTGATACCCCCCATCTTTTTCAGCAGTTACCACTAATCAGTTACTTCACATTGTGTAGTTGTGCATTTGATTTTTCCTTAAGTGAAGTATTTTGCACTTACTTTTATTGAATTTCATCTTGGTAATTTAAGACCACTTATCCAGTTGCTCAAAATTGTTTTGAATTCTAATTCTGCCCCCCCCCCCCACAAGCTTGCAACTCCTCCCAGTTTGGGTCGTCTGCCCATTTTATAAGCGTACTTTCCATGCCACTATCCAGGTCATTCATGAAAATATTCAATAATGCTGGATCCAGGACTAACATCTGTGGAACTCCACTAGATGTGCCATCCTAGTTTGACAGCAGACCACTGATAACTACTCTGAGTTTGGTCTTTCATCCAGTTGTGCCACACCCTTACAGTGATTTCATCTAGACTGCATTTCAGTACTTTACTTAATCATGTGGGACTATATCAAAAGCCTCATTAAAAATCAAATTTTTTCTTCCCCCAGCCCCCGGCCATTCCAGTAGGCCAGTAACCCTGTCAAAGAGGCAAATTAGATTGTTTTGGCATGATTTGTTTTTGAGAAATCAAAGTTGGCTTTTCCTTATTAACTGTATTATCCTCTAGGTGCTTATAAATGACGTACTTAATTCTTCTAATGCTGAAATGTCTGTGACTGAACATACAGTTAATAAACTGGGTGTAGTTTTCTCTCTTTCATGTAGGAATGAGATGTGTGAGGGAAAGTATCATTTATAGGAGTTCCCTGTCGTAGGAAACTTCATGCAGAACCCTGTGACTGTTAGCTGAAAAAGCACAAAGTACGGTTTATCTGACCAAACTAGGATCATTTGAGGATAAAGATAAACACTGTTGTGGTCAGTGAAAAGAAGCTTTAGTGCTTAAGTATATTTAAGATTTAAGGACCAATATAAAAGGTGGCCACTTTATAGGGTAACTTTGCCAAATACCTACTTGTAATGAAAGGTATTTGTGCCACTTTATCTCCTTCCTTCAAGCTGTGCAAGCCTAGTAAACCATCAGTAAATTCTGTGATGTCAAGCCTTGCAGCACCACATGTGTGTTTTTAAAAAAATGGCTTACAACAGAAATGTCAAAAGGTATGTATATCAATAAACAACAACAAGAAGGAAGGCAAGGAAAAAATAACATGGTTTTATAGCAAGGTTCAAGAGGTTAGTCAAACCAGAGGTATCTATCAGAAAATGAAGATCCAGCCCTCCTTATGAAGCCAATAAAAGAAACATAAAGTACTATGGCATGTAATATATAAGGTTAAAAATGAGGAAGGTTAGAAAGGAATTAGAAGAGCAAATATTGAGTGACAGAAAAACAATATGAAATGCATTAAACAGAAATTAAAAGCAGAAAGCTCCTGAGAAAAATGTTTGGCCTATTCAACTACCAGAGTAGACTGGCAATTAAAAAAGATAAGGGAAATTGCAATGCAACTAAATTATTACTTTGTATCAACCGTCACAACAGAGCATGTTAAGAAGATGCTTTCTCGTTTAAGGGAATAAAGATGAGGTACTTCCAGATGTTGAAATATCAAAAGTGGTGGTTCTGGAACAGGTGGATCAATGAGAGGGGAACAAATAATAAGAGCAGGATTGTTTACTTGCTGGAGTTCTGAAAGAACCCGAAAATGAAGTGGCTGAGCTTCTAACAAAAAATATGCAATCTCTCCTGGGAGACTGGATACTTTCATACTGGATCAGACCAGAAGCCCATTTTATCCAGTGGCCTATAACTAGTGCCAGATGGTTCAGAGTAGGATGCTAGGAACTATGTAGTGGGCATTTATGGAGTAGCCAGCCCAAAGGGAGAGTTTCTTCCCACACTGGCTATTGTTTGACTTAAGCCAGAAGAATGAAAATTTGTGTTTCTGAGGAAAAAAATAAGTTTTTTTTAAAAATGTTAAGTTTTAACTATGAATATTCTCATTAAGCATATAAAAGTCTAATCCTTTTTTAATCTTACTAAGCTCTTAGCCTTCATGATTAAAAATTAGCTATTGTACAAGAGGTGTGAAGGTTAGTAAATCTACTTTTAAAGGGGAATTAAAGAATGAGAGAGAGAGAGAGAATGAACAAGAAAAAAGGCAAATGTTTCAAAACATGAAAAAACTTGGGTGTTTACCTGTCAATCTGTCCCACAGTGGGTCTTAAACAAAAAACAAAATTGTGAGTCACTGGTTTAAGTATCAAATATATAGGATGTACAGCATTCTAAAGCTAAGATTTTTTCAAAAGTAGCTTGTGAATTTTGGATTCCTAACTTGAGACCCTTAGGCAGACCTAATTTTTCAGAAAGTTCTGAATACCAATCCTCTTAAAATGAGGATCCTTATAAGATGTCTTAGGTTGGGCACCCAAAATCCCTTGTCACTTTGAAAACGTTCACCCAATTTAAATATTATTATAGGACCATTAACTTTTTCCCCACTCTTGTGCATTTAATTTGTAACATTGCATCAACATATGGTCGTAATTGGCTATATTTATGTTAAAATACTTTTAAAACATTGTTTGACACTTCTGATCTCATTGCTTACATCTTTGTTAACTTTACTTTCTCTTTCTGCATCTTTTCTTTCACTTAGAAATGCTAGCTGGATGCTAAGATGTTTGTGCTGGAGACAGTTGAGGAAAGTTACAAAAGCTTTGTTTGGCTTGACAGCAAGAAATGATAACCTCCTAGCACACCAAGTACTGAACCAGCTGTTCAGTGTAGGTTAGACATAATACAAATCCAAAGGCTCTTTATCATATTTCAGAGACTGAAATTCCCTAGTGTTCTCAAACTCTGCAGTTTAAACATTTCAGTACAACTGTGTTCAGAAATGAGACTTTTAGAAAACCTTTGGTGTTTTTCACCTTTTAATAATGACTATTCTGTGTCTCAGGTGGCAATGAATGTATATGAGCTGTCATCTGCTGCTGGATTGCCATGTGAGATTGATCCTGCCTTGGTTGTAGCACTGTCTTCCCAAAAATCAGGTAACAAGTCATATAATCTTTAAAAAGTATATTTAGCAATGCACTCTGACTATTTTTGATGTAAAAAAAAATAATAATCTAGAAACGTGTGCAGATGTTTGCAGTAGTAGGCAAAGAACTGTAGGTGGGTTATTGGCTCTTCTGTATTGCCTCAGATGAGCCATGTATATTGCCAGGTGAGTTTTCCTTTGGAATTTAAGCATTTGCTACGCATGCTGCATAAAATGCACTGATGTGTAGACTAGAGTTTTGTGAGCCAGCTGCATTGGGGAAACTGCTCTAGAAATGGATAATAGGTGAAATGTGGATGAATGTAATGCCTTCGTGAAAAACTGGATTCATTTAAGGAGCGGAAGATATAGGGTTGTGTGTTGAGGATAACAGAAGGCAAATAGTCTCTTTTCTGATGCACAGTAATGTTTAATGTTTAAAACGTCAGATTTTAAGAAGCAGTTAACAAACCAATATTGCAAAATATATGAAGGTTGTGTTTTATGCAAACATTAACATGAAGACAGACAAAGGAAAACATTTTAAATTATGCATGTGAAAGCATCCAAGTCAGATTGTCACTATTTCAGATTCTGCGGCATTTATTTTAAAGGGTCATTACAAATCCTTCCAGTTTTCCAATTTATTTAACTGACCGTATCCCTTTAGACGTGTAAAAATAAATGAAATTCTTAAAGCTGTTTGCCAGATATTCATTTTGTTCTCTGTGTTTCTTATTAAACACTTTGATTATTCCATACAAAAGAAAAAGCAGATTAAAACAGTGGTAACACAAATCTATGAGAACAAGGAATACTTGTGGCACCTTTAGACTAACCAATTTATTTCAGCATAAGCTTTTGTGGGCTATAGCCCACTTCATCAGATGCATAGAATGGAACACACAGAAGTAAGTTGCATTTATATACACAGAAAGCATAAAAAGTTGGAAATCACTATACCAATTCTAAGAGGCTGTTTAATTTGGATGAATCATTATCAACAGGAGAAAAAAAAACTTTTTGTAGTGATTATCAAGTGGATCTGTGTCTGACAGTTGACAAGAAGGTGTGAAGGAAACTTAATTAGGGAGTTAGATTCAATTAGAGTAATGACTAAGTCACTACTTATTCACAGTCCTTGTTTAACCCTTGGTTGATAGTGTCCAATTTGTAAATTAATTCCAGTTTGGCAGCTTCTCGTTGGAGTCTGTTCTGGAAGTTTTTCTGTTTTAAAATTGATACCCTCAAGTCTGTAATAGAATGGCCAGGGAGATTAAAGTGTTCTCCTACTGGTTTTTGAATAAAAATGCATCTTACTTCTGTGTGTTCCATTCTATGCAACCAATGAAGTGGGCCATAGCCCATGAAAGCTTATGCTGAAATAAATTGGTTAGTCTCAAAGGTGCCACAAGTACTCCTCATTTTCTTTACAGATACAGACTAAACACGCTGCTAATCTTAAACAAATCTATGAATACATCTTATTTGTTTTGTTCTTGCTATTGGTTTTTTGTCTATAGAGCATGAACTGTTTGAGATCATACTTAAAGTTACTTTTTTTTCCATTTTTTTTTTTTTTTAGTAGAGGTAGCTTTGAGGTGGGCAAAAACACATTTAAGTTCCTGAAGACATTTGTCACTGTTATTTTAATATGAAATCACATATTGGATTCAAACTACCTGAATGGCTTTTTAAAATGTCATTAGTAAATATTATTTAAAGTTTGTGTGATTCTGAGATCTCTTCCCTTGGTAGTTCTAGCTACAACATATTCCAGTAACTATGAAGAATTTAAATTGTGTGAACAGGACATAGCATTTTATTTTAGCTCATTCCTTTTTGGTGTTGGGGTCTTGTATTTTAATTCCATCTGTTTCTGCAGTTAGATGGAGTCACCTACTATCATCAGTTAGTCAATACATGCTGTCCATTAATAGTGTGCTAGATACGGCAATTCACTACTTGATATTTTTAACTTCCATTAAGGTTGGTGACAACAATGTTTTAAAAATGTGACGTGAATCATGACAGACCAAAAGGCAACTTTCTGCTTAGTTGTCATGGGATAAATCCAGCTTTTAAACTGAAAAAGTTTCTTCTTATTTTCAGAAAATATTAGTCCAGAAGAAGAATATAAAATCGCCTGCCTTCTCATGGTCTTTGTGGCAGTCTCCTTGCCAACTTTGGCCAGTAATGTGATGTCTCAATATAGCCCTGCCATTGAAGGTACTATTTATTTGGTCTTGTTAAATTTTTGGTATAAATACTTTCTTGTTAAAATATCTTGATAATTAATCTTAAGTGTTTTTCTCAAATACTTGCCCTTTGGAGTAGCAAACTGTATTTATTTTATTATCATATGCTTTACGGTTGATGGATCTAACAGTCAGGTTGAACTGAATCTAAATCACAACAAAAACATGATTAGAAATTTTTAAAATCATTTACCTTAATCTTGTTTTGAAAAATAATATATTAAAAATGAATTTAATCCACTTGAAATTTTGAAGACTAGACTCAGTTCTAGAAGATTCACTTCAGGCATTAATGTTTAACTCACGCACAGAGCAGATGACCTAAAACATATTTTCCATTTTGATTCATCTAAGAATTTATATTCATTAGCATATGTGTTGTTTTAGTAACTGTTAATTTATTACTGCTACATTGGATTTGTACCTGTTCATATGACTTGATAGTTTAATATCTAAGCTACTAAGAATAAAATTGTGGTTTTTTTAAAATCTAGGAGGAATGAATTGTAAGTAGAATCATCTTCTAAGGAATCTTTTGCTACTTTCCTTTCTTGTTAAAAGAAAGATCTTTGCCTCAAGGAAATTCTTTGTTTGTAATCCACAAAAAAACATATTTAGCTCTTTCAAACAAAACTAAGTTTAACAGAAAATATTGTCAAAACTTCTCCAACACACATACAAATCACTTTTCAACAGTTCAAACTTTCCTTCAGTGCTGTGTATGATGGTCCGGATAGGAATATGTGGAGTCTGTATCCATTCACTTGACCCACAGAGTTTTCTTTATTTGTCTTTACCAGAATCTGCTCTATGTCCTGCACAGGACAAGGCTTAATTAACATAGGACATCTAGCTTGTCAATCATTTCCTTTCCCAGAATTAATAGGAGTAGCAGGGGAAAGGCCAACATTTCTAAAGCTTTGAGTATCAAATTAAAGAAAATATAATATGTAATCATTTAGATGCACAAGATCGCATGTTTCAAATCTTCGTATGCATAACTGGTCACTTGTGTAGTAGAACGATTGTGTGCAGTCTAAGATTGCAATTGCCATGAATTACTGTGTACACACACACTTTTGTAGAAATTTATATTTCAAGCTTCCGTTTAATTCGACAGTGTTAACTTCCTTGATGGAGACATATTTTCTTTAATCATGAAGATGTATAGGTATGTACACTGTAACTTTTAGATAGTAAGTATAAAGGAGTAGTCTGAGCTCTGCACATGCATACATCTTCTCTGGGATTATCTGCAATGAACAGAAATTTAAGTGTACCTATTAACAAATTTAAATGTGAACATTTTACTTAGATTAATAGGGGGAACAATTCATAGCCTGAAGAACTAGCTCTGAAGGTTATCCACAGATTTGGAAAGCCAGAATTGTATTGCTTTCCATTTTGGGAAGCCTTTTTCAAAAACAGTAAGGGCTTGAAACTTTTCCCAGATTAAATGTTCAGGCACAGGCAGGAGAGAGGACCAGAAAGTGTGCTAAAAGAGAAGAGACAGACCGAGACCCAGAGAAGGGAACTGAGCCATAGTGACAGGCCTTAACTGCACTCTGTGTAAGTGGAGTGGGTCATATGTCGTTTTGATCACTTCTCTTCAAGATGAACAGGACTTGTGTACATTTTGTACGTAAATTGCGCTAAAAAAATACCCTTTGTCACCAATTTATCTTCCAGTAGCAGTCTGACACTTCCATTTAGCAGCTCTGACAAGGAGTCAGGCAAAGCTGATGGCCCAAAGAGGAACCCTTTAAAGTTGGGAAAGCTGGAAGTGCATGGACTTTCCCAGACCCTTTAAGTGATCCGACCCAGAGCACAACAAAATCTACATCAGGACTTGCCACTGACTTTGCAAGATCAGAAGGATAAATGCATTGGATTTGCTATAGGCTCAAGTGGATGCCTCATTCTTGAGACTGAATGAAACAGAGGGTTATTTTTGTCAGGCGGACAAATCTCCTTTACCTGGTGGACAAGCAGTCGTTGAAGAGAGGGACTCTGTCTCCATGGCCTGCCTGGATATATAGGGCCCCCTTCACCAGGGTGACTACATCTGAGTTAGAGCTAAAAACAGGACACTTAACACTTTTTGGATGGCTTTTGTCCCTTCTTCTATCACTTTTCCCTCTTCTGTGTTCTACAGTCCTGAAGGTAGCATCTGGCTTTGGATGTAAGCAATAGATTCCATCTCATTTGTGCTGTGTTCTTTTTAGTGTCATTAAGCTCTGGCAAGATCCCGGATTTGGCCATCTAAAAAGTTATAGACTTGAACTAGCTTCAATTCCCAAGCCAAGCAAAAGAGAGGGAAAAATGTTATCTCAGAAATACAGACTTCAAGATATTCTAGCCATATCTGAGTGCCTCCCAGTTGTTTATCCAAGACCAAGGGCTCCTTCTATGTCTCCTGGGAGAGAGCCAGACCCAAAGTAACCTTCATATTCCTGCTTGTAAGAAGACTGAGATCTTGACAGTTAGCCAGATCTCAAACTAATTGCTAGAGAAGAGTTTTTCCTTAAAACTTGAACAGTCACCTGCTGACAGATGAGCAGAGATCATTCATGCCAGTTTCACAGTCAGATTCTCCTTCCCTGTCTACCGCACTGCCTCTTCACTTATTTCCCTCCAGTCAGAGAAGAGGCAATCTCTCTTGGGCTTGACATGCAAAACTTTTCACTCCAAAAGCTGTTACTAGTGTTCCCCACCTTCAGAAAATTACTGACAAAGTTTTAGAGGACAAGGCTGTTTTGCACCCTATACTGAACTGGTCTCCCCTCCAGATGTGTGTAAAATCCAGACTGAGCATGAAGGTCCTTCCCCTGCTTTATTCAAGAGATCTGTTTTGTCCCACAGCCATCACGTGGAAAACGAATAAATCCTGTGCTCGTTGAACCTGAAAAATGCCCGTGTACATGCCCATATGCCCAACTAATTACAAAATCTTTCGTTTTTGCAGAAACTAAAGTATTTTTCCAAAACATGGCTGTTCCCTTCATTCCAAGAGTCTCTGGGATCTTACCTAAGCATGATGATAATCCTAGCCCTTAGGAGGAAGAGGATTTGAATTTTTCATTACCTACATGATCTCATGTTTAATCCATATAATATTTAAACACTGAAATCATCTCACCTTGTGATTTTTAAGGACCCTTGCAATGGCTGCATAAAATGGGCCTTTGTTGTGATAAATGTCTGTTATTTTTAGTATGTTACATTCAGCTTATCTGCAAGATAGGAGTAAAATATCATAGTGTCTTTCATTCTAAACATGTATTAATTCTAAACATGTTTACTTCATAAGCTCTTTACTGAATGTGGCCCTGAGTTCCAAAGCACTCACCACAGTTGCTAGCCCATTTGAAGTTAGTTCACTGTAAAACCTTGACCTTGTTGCAGTTACAAATTATGTCCTGTCAGCTAAAACATTCAAAAAACCGTTTGGTTTTGAGAAGTGTTGCTAACACCATAATATGTCTGTTTTTTTGTTTAGGGCACTGCAACAACATACATTGCCTGGCAAAAGCTATCAACCAGATTGCTGCAGCTTTATTTACCATCCACAAGGGAAGCATTGAAGACCGTCTTAAAGAATTTTTGGCTGTATGTACAATTTGATAACCAGAGTTGACTGCTACAAAAATCAGCCTTAAAAAAAAACAAAAACAAAACCCAGCCTAAACCTTTGTTGCAATGACTTAGCTCTTAGATGTACAGTGATCACCATTAAAATATTCAACATTTTGCCTTTGCAAACCGATATTATTGTGATATTCCCCATGCATAGTATAGAGTGCTACAATAATCTTCATTGCAATAACGTTTATAAAGATTTTAATAGAAGTTACTTCAACTGATCTGCAATATCTGTTTCCTTTTACGTTACAGTATATATGTACTTTGTCTAGTATTAGTAGTTATTTTCCCTTTGGTCTTAAGATTGCTAAAGAGAAAAAGCCTAAATTATCCACAGTAGTGTTTTCACAGTTTTCATTTTCGTTTGGAGAAAATCAGATATGGGGACGCAATCAGTTAGTTAATCATTAGAGTTGGGTGAAATTTTTTGGGTGAATGGTTTACTCACCAAAAAATGCCATTTCGGTGGATCTGAAACCATTTTCTAACATTTTTTTAATTCAACCCAATAGTTCTGGCAGGAAAAATGTTTTTCAGAGTTAGCAGAGTGAGTGTGGGCATGCAGGGTACATGCCCACACTCACTCTGCTAACTCTGAAAAACATTTTCAGACGAAATGTCTGAAAAACATTTTCAGACTAAAGACTACTTTCTTAACTAGTCAAGTGCAAAATCTTGACCCTGATGCATCCTTGACTGGGATGCAGGAGACCCAGGTCTGAATCTACAGTCTGGAGCAGGGACTTTCAATCAGATTTCCCACCTCCCAGGTGAGCACTCTAACCACCAAGCTATAGGCTAATCATCTTTTTGCCTGATTCAGAGGAGGGATTTGGATCTACATCTCTTCCCTCCCAGGTGAGTGCCTTAATAACTAGCTACAGAATCATCATCACACTCTCTCTTTGGCCGTTGACTGTTTAAAAACTTGTACAAAGTGGAACAGTTTCAACAGGAGAGATTGAGAACAACCTGGTCTAGAATAGCCTATAGCTTGCAGGAGAGACTTGAAGTCCTTGCTTTAGAGTGGGGATTGAAACCTGGGAGTTCCACAGCCTGGGCAAAGATCGCAACTTCTGATCCAAAGGTTATAAAGGGACTCAGGCATACGTGAGTGTATGTTTGCTGACCCGAAATGGACTTTTCCAATTTGCTGACATTTGTGGAATCAAACCTAGTTTGCTGGCCAAATCAAAAAATCAATTATTTTTCTAGCTTTGTTAGTCATAAGGATTTCTTGAAGATCTAACCTTGTTGTTAAACTTTTTGTCCAGAATGGATAGTTGTACTTTATTCTTAAGAAGTTAATCTCTGATTTAGTGGTCTACAGATACTTTCAAAATTCAGATTGAAAATATAATTTTAAGGAACTACCTATTTTACTCTCGTTTATATTTAAACTTGTTATAAAATGTCTTAATTTTGGTACACAGAATGCAAATGAATAGTACAAAGAGTTAGTTTTCTATAGATTAAATGTGTGATATTACAAGAGATGGTTAAACATCGGTCAGTTGATATGCTATTACATGAAAGTTAAACTTGATCCTGAAACTCCTGTAGCATTTTTGTAGTGTAATGTGTGTGTAGACTGTGTGTGTATTTTTTTTATATTTATTTATATATATATATATAATATATATATATATATATATAAAATATTATAATCACACACGTGTGTATTTGTGTGTGTGTGTATATATATATATATTTTAACAGTAGGGTACATGATCTTCTAGATTGAAATGCAAGATTGGAAACAGAGTTAAGTATAGTGTACGTGAAATCAGTGTTTATATTCTTATGAAGTTCTAAGAGATTTTCCACAAGATATAATTCCAGTTTATTATATGTTAGTCTGTCATAACAAGTCACCTTAGCTGACTTGATGTATCTCTTGGATTGTACTTTTGACATCGAAGTTCTGTTTGTGCAGTAACCGTTAGATGGATAGGGCTCTAGACAGCCAAGAAATCTTGTGTAAGAGAATTAGTGGTGCCTTCAGGGTGAATTGGAGATCCAGGTCATATCTGTCATATGTAATGTTTTGGCTTAGTTTATCTAGATTAGTCCACAGCGACCTGACTCACCATCATGCTCAAAATATGTATCCAACACTTATCTGCGTTAGTATCAGATCTTTTTAACTTGTCAAATACATAAATCTGTGGTTTGTAGTTTTGGGATTTTTTGGTATGAGTTTTAGCATACTTCATTGTGTTTCTAAAATAGAAATTCAATTTAAAAATTGGCTCACAGTATTTCAGAGGTACATAAGGCTAAAATAACAGACTGCTAAGTAGATAGTCTGGTCTAAATTTTCAAAAATAGCCGGCGATTTTGAGTGCCTTTGGTTTTGGGTGGCCAACTTTAAGAAACGTGGACAGAAATGACAACCTTACTTGGGCATATTAAACATATTTTTCTGTGAATTTGAGGAGGCGGGAATCTGTCTTTATCTTTAACATTTAGAGAGGTATAGTGAGCAGTACTTTTTTGCAAAAAAGATCACACTTCTGGTAATGCATTGTTACTTTGTGGAAGGAAAAAAAGCATCTTAACCCATTGACCTCATGACTTGATATTGTCTGCCGCAGCTGCTGGTAGCAAAAGATGAAAAGAAAAATGGTCGTGTCAAGTTGTATATGCTTGACAAGCAAAGGGAAACAGTGCAGTTTCATGTGATATAAAATCATTTTTGCTGCAAGAATTTCATATTTGATCATGTGATCTAGAAGGTACACTTGTTTTCTTTGCTCAGACTGTAAGTACTGTAGTCACTGACCTTATTTTATTCAACTTGGTGTCTTCCAATTTTTTATCTTCAAAGAATTTTTTTTTTCGCGGTTAACCCGAGGAGGCCTGGAGCTCAAGAAAATATACTATGGGAAATAAGTATCTTCTCATAAAGGAATGTACTAGATAACCAAATTGCTCTTACCCATTGAAATTAAATATGGGAATGTTCTAAAAGATTTTTTGAAATGTGGATACTATCACCTTAGATTAAAATTCTTATTTTTTCCTTTTAGCAAATTATTAAACTCTTTTTTTGCAAGGGATAATGGTTCAGTCTTCAAAAATATTTTAAAGTGAAAATTCCCAATTCAGAAATTTAGTTTTATGAGCAGATATTAGACATGAGGCTGCTGCTTCATTGGCATGTACTATATCTTGAAAATTCTGCTTTTGGAAGTTGAACAAATTTATTTCTTATTTGTGTATTCTACAGTTCATGAAAATAAAGTTAAGTGCATTTGTGATCAAAATATTATATTGAAGTTTGTGACCCTGATCCTGGAAAACTTAAGCAGATGCTTTTATTTTCGCTGTATCTGGGCCTTTATCACTGAAACAAGTAGTTTGGTTTGCCTACACTTTAACTGGCAATTGTCATAAGATAATAACACTGTTCTACAGCCAAAATGCTTCTGAAATAAATGTAGTCAAACTTTACTAATTCTAGGTCACTGAGAATGAAAATGATGCTTAAAATTGTTGATTGGCTCTAGTTTTCAAGATATGCTATTGGGTCAGTATATACGACCCTTGACATGGGAATGGCGGAGGATAAGTGAGTTACACAGGGAAGGAATCTCAGTTTAAACCAGAAATGACTAAAATACATCTTTGACTGGATCTATGAATAAATCTATGACTGGGTTTGGACAGTACTTGCTTGTTAGGCAAAACAATGAATGATGCAATCTGAAGCTGGTATTGCGTCATACATGATATGAATTGCATCATGTTATTCCTAGAAGTCATGGATGATGCAATCATAACGAAGCTTACATCACTCTGCTGAACAAATTGCCCTCTATCAGCTCTAGAAATCATACAGTGTTGTGCTCTCTTATTTGTCAGTGTTTGATTTTGCAAAGGGACACATTTCTGTTTAGCCAAAGTGAGCAGAGATGCCTCGTACTTGTGTGAACAGTGCAGATAACTTCTGCTATGTTTGTGGTGAAGTGACTTGTGCATAACAAAAGCGCAGTATAACCACTATGGTTAAGAAAGCCTATCACCTTTATTTTGACTGCAAACTTGGAAATCAGGACAAGAGGTGGGCCCCACACATATGCTGCAACACTTGTGCAACAAATCTTTGCCAGTGGTTGAACAGGAAAAGGAAATCCTATGCCTTTTGCAGTGCCAATGATTTGGAGTGAGCCAGCGGATCATACCAGCAATTGTTACTTCTGCATGGTGCCTCCAGTTGGGAAAGGTGTGTCAAAGAAGAAAAAGTGGACTGTGCATTATCCAAACATTCCATCAGCTATACGCCCAATACCCCACGGAGAAGGACTGTCGGTTCCTGATGCACCAGAATCATTCTCACTTGAGTCAGACGAGGAAGAGGATGAAACTACTGGTCCTGAACCATCAGTGTCACAGGACCCACATTTTCTCCCATCCTCCTCTTCTGAACCACACCTCATAACACAAGCTGAACTGAATGACCTTGTCAGGAATTTGGAACTACCCAAGAGTAAGACAGAGTTGTTGAGCTCCAGACTACAGCAGTGGAATCTCCTGGCAGGTGATGTTAGGGTTTCCATGTTCCGTGACCGTCAAAAGGATCTTGTCCCATTCTTCTTCACGGAAGGTGATATTGTAGCCTGCAACAACATCGATGGTGTGATGGCAGCCCTCAACATCGTTCACGATCCAGATGAGTGGAGACTCTTCATTGATTCATCGAAGACGAGTCTTAAAGCTGTTTTGCTGCATAATGGCAATGTTTTGCCATCAATTCCAGTTGGTCATGCAGTCCATATGAAGGAAACCTATGACAACATGAAACAACTTTTGAGGTGCATAAACTATGACCAACATCAGTAGCAGCTTTGTGGCGATTTGAAGGTTGTTGCTCTCTTGGTCTGCAGACTGGATACACAAAGTACTGCTGTTTTCTCTGTGAATGGGATAGTCGTGCAAGAGATTCCCACTACATCGAGAAAGATTGGCCACCTCGACAGTCATTGGAGCCTGGGAGGAAAAGTGTTCAGCATCCACCACTTGTTGAATCGAGGAAGATTTTGTTACCACCCTTCCACATCAAGCTGGGTCTGATAAAGAACTTTGTCAAGGCCATTGACAAAACACAAGCAGCTTTCAAGTACCTCCGTGGAAAATTTCCAAGGTTCAGTGAAGCTAAGACAAAGGAAGGTGTCTTTGTTGGTCCTCAGATTCGTGAACTTCTTCAAGATGATGCATTTGACCATGCACTGCGTGGCAAGGAAAAGACGGCATGGATAGCCTTCCAGTCAGTGGCAATACATTTTCTCGGAAACAACAAGGCAGACAGCTACAGGTTGTTGGTGGAAAACCTCCTCAAGGCATACAAAAGCCTTGGTTGCAACATGTCACTAAAGATACATTTTTTGCACTCTCATCTAGATTTTTTTCCACCGAACTGCGGAGCAGTGAGCGACGAGCATGGTGAGCGATTTCACCAGGACATGGCAACAATGGAGAAACGCTATCAGGGCAAATGGAGCCCATCAGTGCTTGCAGACTATTGCTGGACAGTGACAAGAGATGCTCCATTTAATGAATACAAGAGACAAGCCAAGAAGCGCCAAGTAGACACTGAATAGGACTAAACTATGTACATGATAGTTTTTTGCCTTTTGTTTCATAATACATTTTATTTATATAACCCTTTAGCTGATTTTTAAAGTGTTACATAAACAGGACAGGTGAAATATTATCATGTAAAGCAACCATAAACACATGAAAAGACCTAGGTTTACAATTTACGATTAAAACTCTATCTATACAATATACATAGCCATAAAATGTAAAAACTTAAATATCTTAGAAACAGTAGCCAATCAGTTGTTTTAATTGTCATATTTGAATTCAGCACATCAAAATACATAATAAATATCACATTTTATCTCTGAAGCAGACGACTTCTAAAAAATTGTAGACCAGTGTAATGTATGCATTTCTTTAATGATATGTGGTATTAGAATTTGAGCATTTGATACTTTATTTTTCTCTCTACCACATCATGACCGGATATGGAATGGTAAATTTAAAAACTTTATTATTGATAATGCAAGAGTACACAAACTTGCATACATATTGGAAGGAGAAAATTGGTCTGACACAAAACTCTGACTTCATGAAAGTCAGGATTTCACCCAGAAATTCTGAGCAGCAATAACTTTTTTTTTTTTCTCCCCACAAATGTACATGTCAGACACTGCTAATCAGAAACTCCTTTGATTTCTACAAAAAAGGCTAGCAGAGCAAAACACAATATGCAGAAAGCATCCTTGTAACGTAGTCATGGTATTTCCTTTCCATTAAGTATTATGTTGTACTAATAACTACACTGGTTAGGGAGTTTAGTTAAAAGAAACTTTAGGAAGAGTAGCAAAAACTGATCAGCTTAAAGTAGGGCACAAAAATTATATGATATATTTTAAAATGTTTGTTGTTTTTCAATAATTGTAGCTTGCATCATCTAGTCTACTGAAAATTGGTCAGGAGACAGACAAAACTACTACAAGGAACAGAGAATCTGTTTATTTACTGCTAGACATGGTAAGTTCTCATGCTCTTTCGTATTCCTAACAAAGGCCTTTTTGACAGACACCCTTGCTGTTGTAAGTTGTCAGCCAACAGAAATACCTTTTAACATCATGACAATAGAATGACATTAAGAACCGAAGTTCTTTGATTTTTTTCCTTCTATCCCTCTCCACGAGTATTTTACTATTGAGTATTATCTTTCTCTGCATTGCCTAGAAATGCCAGAAAAAGTTATAGCAGTATTCAAATAACAGTTGATTAATAGATACAGCTTTATATTGATGTCACATTAAATTAGTACAAATTAAACTGTGAGGATAACCCATGAGTCCATCTGCTGTGAGCATTTCTTTTGGTATCACAAGCCCGTTTGAAATATTTGCAAAGCTTTGTATCTGTTTGCTTAAACTTTGTACTTGAAATGACTTTGTGGGATGAACATGCTGCAGTATTTACCTTTTCCCTTTTCAGCCTAAGAAATATAAATACTGTTGTGGTGCAGGCTGATAGCAGTTGAATGGTGTAGATGATTCTCATCAATTGATAGTTTATTTTTGAACATTAAAGAATCTTGATACATTTTTGGTATTTTTCAGATTGTGCAGGAGTCTCCATTCCTGACAATGGATCTTTTGGAATCCTGTTTCCCTTATGTCTTACTGAGAAACGCATACCATGCTGTCTACAAACAAAGTGTCACATCCTCTGCATAAATATCTACTTACTGAAGACTTAGCGCTCATCTGTGTTGCCTCAGTTTTACCTGTAAACTGTGGAGCTATTTTACTTTATGGCCTGACAAACAGTTTTGTGGATTATAAACTTTCTTCCATAAGGTTGTATTTCTGATCAGTGGTTTCTTAATATGGTTGTACTACAATATGAGCTTGGTTGATTTTTAGGTTGCACATTCATGGGAAATACTTTTTTTTTTTTTTAGGGTATGGGTTATCTTTAAAAGAAAAACACTACTTCTGCTATGTTTTTGATATTTGATCATGCAAAACCATAATTGCTTGTTTATTTCCAAGAAAAATGTATTTAGTGATTATTTTAGATAGTGTTCTAGTTTTTATCTGTGTGTAAATTATTTCATATAGGGAAAGTTATAATCTGTACCTATTGTTCTTATTGAAAACAAGAATTGGATGTGCATTTCTGTGAAGTAATTACAGCATTTCTACTTTCCGTTATTTTGAGACATTCACTAATCTAAGTACTATGACACTATATAACATTACAAATGTTATAGGACTGCTTATCCTTAGACAGCAATCCTCTCCCGATATTCTTAAACAACAGCAAGTGGTGTTGTTTGTATAAAGCAAAGTGGGAAAAATTTTTAGACTAACTTCCATGGTGCGCTGTTGGCATTAACACTACCATTGTACCCTGCTGTATAATAAATATTCTTACACATTTATCAGATGTTGATAAAAAATGTTAGCCCTTAACCACTTTTTATATGTTTTAAATTTTTGAAATTCAAGTGTACCTTCCATAACATACAATAAACACTAGACTGTATTACATGTTGGTGAATTATTTTTAATGTAAAATTACAATTAAAATCTTAAAATCACATTGTTTTAACACTGATCTTGTGCATTGCTTTGCCATTCTCAATTGATTAAATTTTGTCCCTTCACTTGGAAGGATTAAGACTTTAATATTCAGCTTTGTGTAGAGCTCTACAGTAGAGTAGATAACTTATAAAAACTTCAGCGGAAGGAATTTTTCAAGACACGTGAAACCTCAGGTGAATGCCACTGACCTTCAACTTTTAATTTTACATTTTTTTTTTGTTGTATCTCTGGTACATACCAACACCAGTTGCACCTATAGAGGAGAAAAAGGACTTCTAAAGAGTAAAAATTAAAATAATTGTAGAATCTGAGAGAATGCTGCTAAAACTATGACATCAAACATTTCTGAACAATTCAGATATATGTAATAGATCTGTGTTCATCAGTCATGCAGTTGGTATTCAGGATAGAGTTGGCTCACTTAGCTGACCAGATGGTTTGCTCTTTGATCAGTACCATGAAGATTGTGGTTCTCAACAGCTCTGACTCTGGACATTGCATAGGGCCCCTGTTCTTGGATGCAACTTATGTACGTACTGATACCTTTTTTTGTGATCAAAGAGCTGTTATGTGCTAATCAGTTATAATGGTTTCTTCTGTCCAAAGGAAAACAAGCCAATGGGGTGAAATAGAAACAATGAGGAGGTAGCACATTACACCCATATTAATTACTTATACAATCTTTTTAAAACTAGGGAATAAAAATGTTTCATTTTATATTGCTTATACAGTATCATAACACTGGATAAGTTAACTGGTTTATGAAGAAATAAGGTGGGAGATCTGATGCAGCTTATTAGTTCAATATCCTAGTTTTAAGATGTCAAAATTGTGTCTTCTAATATTAATTTAAATAGCTCTTGATTGAAGTTTGTGGTTAAAGGCTCCCATCTTCCATTTGACAAAGGGTCTTGCATGTCTTGAGCTTTGCTGTCAAAATGTGCTAATGAAGTAGCATAGCTGGGGTGGGGATGAGAGTGGAGTTTTGCATGTTTAATAGTTGCTTTGATGTTAATTAGCCACTTCTCTACTGGTCTTTTGGCAACTTATCTGTGTCAATCTTATTTTAAATCCTAACATTCACTAGTCCTGACTACTGCACATGTCCCTTCCCCACTGTAACCAGAGGTAGTTGAATTTTACTGCCAGAAGTCATACCTGGTTTGCTATACACCTGCCAGCTGCAAACACTCAGACATAAAATTATTGAAAATTTTATTTTTTTTGGCAGGTAACAAGCTTGCTTTCTGTGCTAAACTTGCCAACATCCAACCCTCTGGGCAGTATTCTTGTGTTTACAGCTTTTCTGTGACTCTTGACGGAGCACTCTCTCTAAGCACACCTACCTCACCACACTGCATCAATACATCATGAGCCTAGCAAGGCAGCATTATTAGTCCAAGACTGGAAGGCTCACCACGAGACCACTCTCCCAGCCACTGCTGAGAACAAGTTACCATTGAAAGTATGCTTCCCTGCCCACTGAACTTCACAATGCCAAAGGAAAGGGTACTCGGGCATGAAGGAGCATCATCCCGTCACCGCACCCTGATTACTTCAACAGAGTCTAAGGAACGTGCCGAACAAACATCAGGTGGGGCAGAGTACCACGAAGGAAGAAGGCAAAAACCTCTTCCTACCAAAGAAAATATGGTCAAAAGACCTTCCCATATTATTAGTTAGACCGACCGTAGCATTAGGGAGGATGATTCTGAAAATAAGGAAGGAAACTTAATCAGTTGTTGTCATTACATCACGATGGCCCAACCAGCAAAGAAATTCTAGTCTGCGATGGCAATAAAAATGCCATTTTTTTCCACCACTCAGACATGAACATAGCCAAAGATGACTCCTGCTTCAAGAAATAGAATAGTTCAACTTGATAGTTTGGAAATTGAAAGGTAAGTGTTGGCTGAAAGAGATGATTTAGGCAGAAAGTGTGATTTCATCCAAATGCCCTTCATCTGAAAAAACCTTTTTGCCACAGGTTTCCTCTTTGATGTAAGGAAAGAGGCTTCAACACAGGAGACCAAGTATTGCAACACCACTAGAATTACTTTAGGATGGTCTAGGACTCTCTAGTCCTTGAGCCAACCTGATGCATCTCCTACAACAAATACTGTCTGCAAGAACTACATAAATTCTAATTGATTATTCCCCTGCCAGATTTCTAAAAACAGAATAGCCCCATCCACGGTTGATAAATGAGTTCTGGTGCTTCCAGCTGTTACAATCACATTTGAATTCATGACTGCAACTTACTTGTCTCAAAGCGTTTTGTGACATTCGTGTGTGCGGGAGCTGTCTATACACAAACTGTCATGTATGGCTCACAAGACTTACTCCAAACTCCATGCCCTTTTATAAACAAGGTAAATTGCTCTTTCAGTGCAAATAACATTCCTTGACAAATTGTGGCATAAAGTCAGCAATATTAATGCAACTGAATTGCACAGCAGCTGTGAGACTGTGTTTTTTACTCAGTACAAAAGGGCTAATCTCCAAAGTATTCTCTGGCAAGGGAGATTAAATGCTGCATCAGAGACTCTTACGTGGCCTGTAACCAGACTTTTCCAGAAGGTACACTCAAGAACTGCAGGTGCATCCTGGGTGGAAAAATTACTGATTACATCTAAGATATATAAAGCCCCAACAATTTTTCTATGCTAGAATTCATGTCTATTAAACTTAATAAATTATCTGCCATGGTGATTCCTTTGACAGACTTTTTAAAGCAGTAAGACTGTTTTTGTTCTAAATACCCTTGAGCTTCATTCCTCCCTGTGGGTCTTCACTGCTTGTTATTTCTGCATAGGCAGGACTAAGGGAACAATTATGATTTTGAATAGAAAATGTATTTCCTAATCACTCCTCTGTAAAATTTATTGTCACTCTTCTATCCCAACCACCTGGCTTTTGCTTAGTGAACCACGTTTAAGGAAGTGGAGAAGGGTGTGACTTGTACAGGTACATGAATCATGGCCAGTACTGAAGCTATTTAAGCCTACTCTCTATGGCCCTGTGGATAGTATATTGCATTTGAATCCAGGAGACTTGGATTCCATTTCCTGCTCTGCCACTGGTTTGCTGGGTGACTTGGGTGAATCACTTTCTTTCCTGTGCCTCAGATTCCTCAACTGTAAAAGGAGGATCATTTTATTTCCTCTGAGATCTATGGATGAAAAGTGCTCCAGAACTTGGGTATTACAAAAGGTCTTATACTGCCTTCAACCTCATAGTATCTAAGTGCTTGCCAGCAATTTATTAAATATTAGGAGGATCTGCCTCGTGGTTAGTTCATTCTTCTCCCTAAGGGGGAGAATTGTGCATGCAATGTAGTATTTTGCTTTGGTGGGGTATTTTATATATGTACATGTTGCTAAGTTTTTGTTAGAGAAGGCAGTTCAGAGTACCACAGGTTAGCTTTACACTTGTGTTAGTCTACATTTACTCTACACCCACCTTTGGCAGCATGTAGGGTACGTGTAGCTGCACGCCACACTGAAAAGCAGGCTTCATCCATGCTGCAGTGTGTAGCTACATGTATCTGTGAAAGGCACTGGCAGGAGGTGAGGCAGTGGGGAAAGGCTTCACAGCAACTCCCTGCTGTCAGAGCCTTTCACTGTGGCAAGGAAAGGCTAAGTTCCATCAGTGGCTATTGGCCAGGATGGACAAGGATGATGGCCTCTGCCAGAAGCTGGGGATGAGTGACGGATTGGATCACTTGATGATTACCTGTTCTGTTCATTCCATCTGAGGCACCTGTCATTGGCCACTCTCAGAAGACAGGATACTGGTCTAGATGGACCTTTGGGCTGACCCAGTATGCCTGTTCTTACGTTTAAGGAAAAGAAGAGAAATCACCCACCAAATTCTTTAAGGAATCATTCTTTAACAATCTACTGCACAAGTTACAAGTTTTTCCATTCTGACCATTTGCTAGAAAACTCATCTTGGACGAGTGGGAGTGGAACTGAGCAACGACTCCAAGCACAAACATTTATATCATCATTTTATGGTTAGGTGCTTGTACCTCAGTTTTAATTGAACTGAAATGAACTACTCCTCCATCTGTAGCCTGGTAATGTATCAAATCCCAAACCAGGAGGCAAAGTAAAATTAAAAATGACTATCGCTGCCAAGTAACTGCTATATTAGAGTACAGGCATGTCGTGTCTTAGGCGTATTTAACATACGCAATTTCAGCTTTACGCGGTCTGCAAAAAAAAAAGGGGGTGTGGGGATTTTTTAAAAAAATCTTCCTGTAGGGGGCGCGATTTCACCTCCCATTGAAGTGAATGTGTTCTAGCTATATGCGCTTTCCGCAGAACAGAACCCTCGCGCAAGACGCAACATGCCTGTATAAATTATTTGGACCAAGTAGAATCAGGAGCACTGACAGTTACCAGAAGCACTGGAGCTGAGGTGGGAAGCAGATAAATCCATGGGGAGAAGGCAGTCAAGGAAAAGTAGTAATCCAAAATCCTCTGGTGGTATTTTACAGCTTGGGTAAATATATTTTTATAAAGCTTGATCCTAATGATTCCAGCACAGTGATGATTGACAGTATTGAGGATAGAGGCCTGTATTGTAGTATGTTTGATTAGGTTTTAGTGTGTAGATTAATTATATAGATAAGTAGTTTTAAATCACGAACCTTGATCAAGTTGATTCTCATCCATTAGATTTGCAAATATTTGTATGTGTATTTGTGTACTTGCTGGCTCTTCTGCTAAAAATGGTTTGTGTATCCAATTTTCGCAAACAAGCCTGTGGTTGCAGGGAGCAAAATAAACAAGCAAGCAATGTTCTATATACAGTATATAATTGTGGAAAAAATTAGGCTAAGAGAAAAAAAATTGTCAGGAGGTTAGATTTATAGATTTTGTAACAGAAATGTCAGGAATGATCAGAAAATGATCTACATTTGTAATAATTGGAAATAGATGCTGTGAAACATGCAAAATTCGGTTGGTATTTTTTATTTTTAACTGAACCAAGATGATTTGTTTATATACCAGGGAAGAAGATTGGTGTCAAGTACACTATCAAATTATGTTTGCATTATAGTTTTACATATCAAATAATTATACTGTGAGAAAATTAGGTAAAAGTTAAACATGATTTTAAATTATTTCCTAGGTTTGATCTTTATTCTGTAAGTTTTTAAGTGTCTGTGGGATTGGGGTCCAAGACCTTAGTCATTGAGGTCTCAAATTGCCCTTCGAAATTCATTTTTGTTACAAGCACCAGCCATGGCCCAAGGAGTAATTGTAAATCACCAGATATACTGAACATTGTAGACTCATGCAATAACCTGGAAGAGCCAGTGAACAGGGACAAAACTCTATAGGAATCAGGAATTTAAAAGGAATTTAAAGAGTCAAGGACTATATTTTTAGGTTTATATTAAGAATATGTTCTAGAATAGTCCCAACTGTGTATAGCTGGTAGTTTTTTAATTGTGTAATAATATTTATCATCAGTTGTTACAGTACACAATCACTAATTTTTGTGACCCTTCCTGAATTTACATCCCCTCCCCTATTTTCTCTATCAATAAATAAACTGAAAAAGGAAATCCATCAATAATTTAATATTTAGTGCAGATTCAGGGAGCAGCATCCATGCGGTGCACTGAATGAAATGGGCCCTGTGGGGAAAAATGGAATGTGACCGTGTAATTCAGGACTATATCATAATGCATATGCACAACGGGGACAAATTAAGGTTGCACAAGCCATCCTAATTCTGGCATTTCCTAACTCTGGAGAGCTTGATTCTGCAAACTTAATGTTCTTTTAATGTAGTTATTTTATATAATTCTAATTATTTTAACAAACTTGTCTAGTGTATAGTTTATAAATGTCATAATACATTTTATGGAAGTAATGGAGTCTTCGTAATAAGTACCCATACTAGAGTACCTTCTGCTGCTAAGCATTCACTCATCAAAAGGGAGGGAACTAATTCTGTGTGTGCGTGTCTGAGATTGAGAGCAAGACAGAGAAAGATGGAGAAAATTATAAGATTTGTGTAGTGCACTTAAGTGAGGCTCTTTATAGAGACTGAAAAGAGCAAAGTACATGAACAAATACTTATCACACATGTGACCATTGCGTACTCGTATCTAGACAGACAGTGCTTGAGCCTGTGAGTGCTGAATTATCAGCTCCGATGAAAGTCAATGGGACCTGAGGGTGCATAACACTTTACAAGATCATGCCCCTAAAATTAACTGCACTCTGAAAACCAATTGTAGAAATCGGTTTGATTGGGCATAAAATGCTTCTCTGCTCTGCTCTGATAATGGGGCAGTGCTGGTGCAAATGAGGGCAGAATTTGGTCCTGCCATTGGGTAGGGAATAAGTCTTAATTAGTATTGGCCTGGAGTGGGTTTTAGGTTGGGTTTAATCTGAAATGAGTGCTACAGAAGGCATATATGGAAATGTTGCACAAGACTTAACTATATAAGCTAGCCATCTTTGCCTTAAAATTCCTGTCCTGTTAGCAAGCAGAGGTTAATAATGCTGACAAAGGATTAAGCAGGTTCTGTTGGACTCTCTGACCTTACCTACAATTGGGGGAAAGGTATATTTTTACATGTGCTAGCTAGCATGTTGAAATCCTAGTGTAGACAAGGCAAGTTTTAGTTTTAGTATGTCAGCTAACTGAAGTAAACCTAGTGGAGAGCCTTGGGGCTTGGCTCCACTTGCAGCTGTAGCGCTCTTTGGGTTAAACCAGCCTTCAGAGAGCACACTAGAGAAAGTGCTGCAGTCTGTCCACACTGACAGCTGCAAGCACACTAGTGTAGCCACATTTGTGACACTTTCAGCTGCTTTGGAAGTGTGCATTATGGGCAGCTATCCCAGGGTTCAAGTGGCTGCAACATGCTTTTCAAATGTGGGGGGTGGGGGTGGAGTGCATTGTGTGCATGTGGGGAGAGAGTGGGTTTTTGGGGTGCTGTATGTGTGTCAGCATGCTATCTTGCAAGTTCAAACCCTCCTCCCCCCACCTCTCTCTCTCTCACTCATTCACTGTCTCAGATCAGATAAGCAGCAGCTGTCAGAAATGGAGCTTTGAAAAGGCACTTCCGGATTCCTACAGCTGATTCACAACAAAGAGAAGAGAGGCCACTTGACTTAAGGGGCTCATGGGGCATTTCCGGAGGTCAATCAGAGCGAAGTAATTTAACTCCTAATTCACGCTGAGGCTGAAGGGTCTCACCCAATACATAACAGCTGTTATTCCTCTCACCCAGGTGGAGCACCAAGACTGCTCCAGGCAGGGAGCCAGAGCGCTCTATGTGCCTTGCCAGTGTGGATGAGGAGTAAGGTAGAATGCTCAGGGAGCCTTTATTACAGTATAACGTGCAAGTGTAGCCAAGCCCTAAGAAAGGTCACGTGAGATTACTGAATTTGGTTTACTTTAAAACATGCAGCCAACTTACTGTTGCTCTCAGGAAGACTGCCCTCAGCTATCTCAGATGGATCCCAACTCAAGACAACAATAAACATTAGCAACAGAGAGTCCTGTAGCACCTTATAGACTAACAGATCTCAGGGCTCATGAGCTTTCGTGGGCTAAGAAAGTCTTAGTTAGTCTGTTAGTCTATAAGGTGCTACAAGACTCTCTGTTGCTTTTGCAGATCCAAACTAACATGGCTACCCCTCTGATACAATAAACATTAGTTATGCAACTGAAAACGTTTCAACTAATTGAATATCACCTCATTAATGTGACTCTTTGATGTGCTGCAGATCTGTGTGAATTCTAATCTGCTGGTTGGCTTTTATCTGTCTGGGTTCGTTGCAATGACATAAAATCTGATTTTTTTTTTTAACATTGTTAATTAACTCTGTATTTTAAGCTTTGGTTACATTGTTCAAGGAAATTGTTTCATCATGTGTTAATCACTGAGGCAACTGTCTTTTCCCTCCTAAGGAAAAAGCTTAGGAAACCCTGAACTTTGTCCCCCTTTGTCTTTACCCCTTCAATGGAGATGTAGATCCTAAGGTATTTAAATTGTAAATGCAAATCAGATTCCAACAGAACCCTTTAAGGGTTTATGTACCTCAGTCAAGTTATCAAAACAAGAAATTGTGTTGATGACACTAATTAGACTGTAGTAAATACAGATAGGGATTGTGGATTGTCCATCTCTGACTTTGCACTGAAGAATTGCCATATTAGAACAAACCAATGATCTATTGGAAAGTAATGATAGGAACTTAAAAATGTGAAAATTTAGAATATCAGAAAAATCATTCTCTTTCAAATCTGTTGGATTCCTATGGTACGAACTTTGCAATCAGGACCCAACATTACATGCAGAGATGTTTTGGTATGGCACAAAATTTTCCAGACTGAAGTCCTAATTCAACAAATGTTTAAATGTGTGTTACTTTACTCACCATAGCAATCCTACTGAACTAACTGGTGCTACTCATATAAATAAAGTTACACACATGCTTGTGTTTGCAGAATCAGGGTTTAGGCATTCACATAAAGACTTCATTACAGGTGCTCAACACCTCTCAAAATCAGGCTATTTTAGGCATCTAATTTTAGGCACCAACCTTTGAAATTTTTTCATGCACATTTCTAGACCTTGTGGTTGCAAAGATAATGACCCAAATATAAACTGAATATAACTACTCTTCTGTTCATATTAAATTTTCAGCATGAACATATAAGTAAGTTCTGATACACTTTTTATGTATGAAATTAAAAAATGTCTCCCTTGAATGTAAATATATCTTTTGGCCAATTAAATTTGCTTTATCCTACCTCCCGCTCCAAATTACCATTTACGATAATATATAGGGAATTATATAACTTTTTTAACCTAAAACAATGCAAAGGTTCTGAGTTATAAAGTAGTGGGAGAAAAATGTGATGGGTTTTGAGTCACGACGGGGCTGGTGCAAGCACTAGGCAACCTAGGCGGTCGCCTAGGGCAACACTATTTTTGAGGGCGGCATTTTCCCACCCTCGGTGACATTTCAGCGGTAGCTTCCAGGCAACTTTCGGTGGCATTTCGGCGGACATGTCCACTCTGCTGCTGCTTATTTCAGTGGTGGGAATCCAACATCCAGAATCTTTTTCTTTTTTCGTCGCCCTGGCAGTCCTGCCCATCTTTGGCAGACTTCCACTGCTGTTCTCGTTAGCTGCCTAAGGCAGCAAAAATGCTGACGCGGGCCCTGGGTCACAGCTGAAACTTTGAATGGTGTCAGAATCACAGAATTTAGCAACTTCTCTTTCAATAGCGTACTCTCCCAGGTGAAATGGGCAAAGTACAATCAGTTGCCACATTGAAAACTGTATTTAACAAGACACTGATGTGGCCTGGGATTTAGCAGAGTCTGGAGACTAAAACACAGATTCCATTATCAGTTAATGGGATTTAGGCTCCTAAGTGCCTAAATTAGTTTTGAAAATGAGACTTAGGCTCCTAAATTATTAGGCATAGCAGCGCTGAGCACTATAATGCATAAATACCTTCAAAATCTGGGCCTTAATAAATTCCACTTACACTGTAAGATGGAACAATTCTTTAACAACGCTGAAACTCATTAATGACGTTCCCGGGTCCCTGGCACTGTGTTTGGGATAAAGGTGGGCCAGGTGTCAAAAAGTTTCTTCTGTGTGGCCAAATGCCATGAAAAGCACACATACCACATAAAGACTCTTGCTGTCAATTTATACAGGCAAACCAAAACAAATTCCTGTGCCCATGTTTCAGAGTAACAGCTGAGTTAGTCTATATCCATAAAAAGAACAGGAGTACTTGTGGCACCTTAGAGACTAACAAATTTATTTCAGCATAAGCTTTCATAGGCTATAGCCCACTTCATCGGATGCATAGAATGGAACATACACTAGGTAAGATATATATGCACACAAGAAATATGTAAAGGTGGAAGTTATATCAATTCTAAGAAAAATCTGCCTTACAGATGGCACACCCTACCAAGAAGCTAAAAATCCATATGTGGCTGCAAAATCTGGGAGAGTCACAAGCACCTCACATGCTCATCCTGCCAAATTAGACAACTGGAATATGTACACGTGTATGTATGTCACGTACCTAGAATAGGCTAGAGTAAGCTCTGCACCAGCATGTTCTATGCTCTTTTGGTCCACAGAACTGTTGTCAATGTCAATGAGCCTTTTCAATGTTTGTTAATTATGTGTAGAGCTAAATGTAACCGGGCATGTTTCCAAACCCATAATATTAATTTCACTAGTAATAAAGGATATCGAGTTCTGGGGCAAGTCACATTCTTCCTGACTTTTCAAGAAAAGGGAGCAAAAATTAATATGAAAAATCTGAATCTGTGCTGCATAAAGACCTAAAAGGCACAGGATGGTTAATAATGAACAGTAAGAAAAATCACAGGTCTTGAAAAAGATTGTATGAAAAGAACCTTTTCTTATTCCTTTCTATTTGTAAGTTGTCCAAGGAGAAGCTTGAAATATTAAAGTAAGTTAATAGTCTCCTGTGCTTTGTCTACCGAAGGGAGCTGTAACAAAACCTTGGCTGGAACAGGAAATGTACAATAAATCCCCTTTTTATGAGTCTGTAAGTCAATGATTTTATGGTTTTAGTAACAGCTATATAAAATATTTTGTGTTTTTTCTGGATACATGAGTAAATTAAATTGTAAGTAATACTAAGATCATTAGAGAAAGGCTCAGGAAAGTGAAAACCTGTTCTGAATACGTGTTGTTGATCTCAACATGACCTTTTCTTATTAACAGTCTGGGTCTTTGTGTATACATGGATATAGAAAATGCTACACAGAGTAAACCAAAAATGGTTGGAATGGACAATTGGTTGTAGCAGACAGATTTCTAAAAGCAAAAATATTGTATTAGATGTTTTCCTTAGCCTAAAGCATCACACAAAATGTGTTCAGCTCTTCAGAAATAGTAGCCCATTACCAAAGTACCAGGTCTTGTATTACTAAAATATCACAAATCAACAAAATATAACAGAAAACCATGATTGCTATCAAAACATCTTCCTTAGCTGTTGTTTCCAAGATTGATCATAGAATCTGAATCTAAAGGTAGAAAACATCTGGTATTGTTATAGTACCATGACCAGGTGCTAACACAGGTTGTTCGTATGGAATGTTAAACAGGGTGGTGGTTTTGATCGATTTAAAAATAAACATGCAAAGTAACTGGATCTTCATTTTTTCCTTTGGATAAGTATTCCACTAGCTAAAAGATTTCGCTGTTGCATGTTTTTTCTGGATATCCAGTGTAAATTTATCGTTTCTTGATTTTATCCCATTGCTCCTAGTTATAGTCCAGTTAATTATGACAAAGAACTCCTTTCCCTCTTTGATGTTCACCTTCAGATATTTATAAACTATTATTACATCCAATCCTGAATCAATTCTTAGACAAGCTATCGCTAGGTAGTAAATTCAGCTGTTTTTACCAGGCATGTGTCACTGTCTAATTGTGTAAACTTTTTTGCTGTTGAAGAGAGAGTTTAAAGCTCTATCAGGCAAACATCTGGCCAAAGGAACAAGTCTTGCACTGGGCTTTTGGGCTGTGATTGACTACTAGATAGAGCAGGTTTCAGACATGCTCCTTTACATCAACTCCAATCATATGTGCTCTAGTTTCTTCCTAGCCAGACATAATAAGCCCCATATCTGAAGAATTTAGTGTCTAGATTTTCCCACTTGATATCATTTAACTGCTTTGTTTTTGTCTGATTTGCATTCTTTGAAAACGTAGAGCCAGATCCTCTGGTCCAGTTGAACAGTGCTCTGCTGTCAAAAGGTCACAAACACTCTCTCTCCCCTCAGCCACCACTTCTGGTGTCAAAACAGCCATATAGTTGCTCTAATTTATACTTGACTGCCCACAACCTCAAGACATGTTCTGACTGCCAGGCATTGCCAAGGCCGAGAGAGACACAGGCTACATTCCTTTGTCCTTGGCTAGATCCCTAAACTGGGAGGAGAAGAAGGAGATGGTGATGTAGGAACTGCTTTTGTGGATCTATGCCACCCAAGGATTCCCATGAGCAAAGGACATGTCACTGGGACTGAAGCCACCATCTAAAACTCCATCTTGCCTCCATTGATGACAGCAGGGAGTAATGAGTCCATATGTATGTGCTAGAATTCTTATTTTGCATTAGCACTTCAAAACATTTTAGTGCATCTGATGCACTGTAAACGGTTGCACTAAGGCATAAGTTAACACACCAGTAATTCCTACTGTCCCACTAATAGTTTGCATCATAACTTTGTTTCTGATCACATATTACTCATCCTCTCTTACCATTTATTGTACTCCATGAAGTCTGTATGTGAAAGGGGACAATCCAAACTTCTTTAAAAAAAATGTATTTTAAAAGCATGAGATTTTGCTAACTTACAGTTCTAATAACTAAGCTAAACACCATGACTTTGACCTTGGTTTTTAATCCAGTTACTGACTGACTACTGAGAGAGAGAGAGAGAGAGAGAAAGTGGGGTGGGGGAGAGAAAGGGGAGAAAGTTAAACAAGGAACAAATTAATTCCAGCCAGCTAGAGGCAGCTTCTTTCCTAGCCTCGTTTTGGTATGGCTATGAGAAGAAGAATAAAGAAATCGATCCCTTTTCACTTTCTCATCAAATGTGCACTATTGCGGTTACATCTATATGCCCTAATCAACTTATTCAGACATCCACACAGCTCTGAACGTTATCAGACAACTTACAGTTGAATTCTGTCCTCCCGGCAGTGTGAGCCTACTGATTTCAAGGAGGTTGCACTAGTGTCTTTGTGGTGCAATGGGTCAGCACGGTCAGGTCTTAACTGAAAGGATGGTGGTTCGAGCCCACCCAGGGATGGGGGTAACCCTGTGCTATTTCTTTGGATCTAGACTGTTCTTAGTGGTGGCAGATGACAGAACAAGGAGTAATGATCTCAACTTGCAGATGGGGAGGTTTAGGTTGGATATTGGGAAAAGTGTTTTCACTAAGAGGGTGGTGAAAGCACTGGATTGGGTTACCTAGGGAGGTGGTGAAATCTGCTTCCTTAGAGGTTTTTAAGGCCCGGCTTGACAAAGCCATGGCTAGGATGATTTAGCTGGAGTTGGACTAGATGACCTCCTGAGGTCCCTTCCAACACTGATAGTCTATTATTCTAGTATAACTGAGGATAGTTTGGCCTACAACATATATTTTTCATCACTGTAGATTATCCAAAGTTTTGCAGGCTATAATCCAACTTTCCCTTTAATTTCTACATAAACCACTCAAAAAACAAACCTACTTTGGCCTTAGCCCCACTAAGGGCATGTATACTCTAGGAAATGACTTGTGTAATAACAGATGTTATTATTCATTAGATTTATAGGTCCATACCAACTCCTTAAACCTCACCTGGAAACTCATAGGCAGCCAGTACAGATCATGGAGCACTAATTGAACACTCTCATATTGAAGCATTTATGTCAAAATGGGACTAGGAAGGAGTACTATGAAAAGGGATCTGGGGTTGGGGTTCATAGTGGATCACAAATTAAATAAGAATCAACAGTGTAACGCAATTGCAAAAAAAAGCAAACGTTCTGGGATGTATTAGCAGGAGTGTTGTAAGCAAAACATAAGAAGTAATTCTTCCTCTCTATTCTGCACTGATTAGGCCTCAGCTGGAGTACTGTGTCCAGCTCAGACAGGATGTGGACAACTTGGAGAAAGTCCAGGGAACAGTAACAAAAATGATTAAAGAATCAGAGGGGTAGCCGTGTTAGTCTGGATTTGCAGAAGCAACAAAGAGTCTTGTGGCACCTTAAAGACTAACAAAAGTATTGAAGCATAAGCTTTCTTGGGCTAGTACCCACATGCATCTGATGAAGTGGGTATTAACCCACGAAAGCTTATGCTTCAATACTTTTGATAGTCTTTAAGCAAAATGATTAAAGGTCTAGAAAACGTGACCTATGAGGGAAGACTGAAAAAAAATTGGGTTGGTTTTGTCCAGAGAAGATCAGACTGAGGGGAGAGAGAACAGTTTTCATGTACATAAGAGGCTGTTCAAGGAGTAGGGAGAAAAATTGTTCTTGCTAGCCTCTGAGGATAGAGCAAGCAATGATCTTAAATTTCAGCAAAGGCAGTTTAGTTGGACATTAGGAAAAACTTCCTAACTGTCAAGGTGGTTAAGAAGTGCTGGGATAAATTGCCTAGGGAGGTTGTGGACTCTCCATCATTTGAGATTTTTAAGAGCAGGTTCCACAAAAACCTAACAGGGATTATCTAGATCAGTGGGGGCAATCTATGGCCCATCAGGGTAATCTGATTGTGGGCCGTGAGACATTTTGTTGACATTGACCATTGGCCGGGAACCACAGATCTAGATAATACTCAGTCCTGCCTTAAATGCAGGAGACTGGACTAGAAGACCTCTCAAGGTTCGTTCCAGTCCTATGATTCCATGCCAGCTCATCATGTTTAACCTTATGATCCACCTTAGGGTTAACCAAAGTGTTAAACATGGCTACTCTTGTCTCCTTTCAGTACCAACATGTTTAACACTTTGTTCATTAGTGTGTGTTGTAACAGAATGGGGAGAGGAGGGGATGGGTGGGCAGAATATGAAAATAAATGTAACTGCAGATGTTCAGGACCTGACCTGCCTAGTCCCCTGCAACTATGTAGGGCATCCATCTGAAAGTATGCACTCTGCAGAGAGGATTTGCATCTTCTGTGTGATCTCCCCAAATCCATTCTGCTGTATGTGGCGTCCTGCACACTGAGAGAGATTGAGGTGGGGTTTGCCCCCGACATTGTTCAGATATTGAATAAAAGACACAGAAAAATACTGGTTTTTCTGTTGCCGCTAAAGACAGATTTTTCCCAAAAAACCTGCAAGACATTATTTCATTCAATTAACAGAATTAAATATAGACAGTAGAATTCCTCCAAGATTCTTTCTTCTGCAGCAATAGTACACAAGGGTGGGAAATAGGTTATTTTTGATTTGTATTTTCTTGCCTTGCTTGTTATTTGCCTTAGAATACAAGAATAGATGTATCCACACACAAAGGACAAGCCACCATGAAACTATGATCATGTTCTGTGTTTACATAGGTCTAGTACAATGGGGTCCTGATCCACAGTTAGGGCATCTAAGCACTAGGGTATTACGAATAATAATAATACATAGGGCCAGACTGTAGATGGTGAGTCCCATGGAGTGGCATTAAATTCCCCAAGGTTTTCCATATTAAGTTTTCTCAGCAAGAAGCAGTTTGTAACCCTTTCCCTTGTGGAGCCAGGTGAGGGTCTGAAAGTCTTTGATTTTCCTCTTGGGCGTCAAGTAGTCACATCTTTCATGGTTTGTCTGAATGTGGTTCAGTGTCTGTGTGGCAGATCGAAACCAGGAGGGCTGCTTGTTAGGTCAGTAATAATGTGCCTGTTTAGAATAGTAGAGGAGGCCCAGACACTTTGCCATTCCCTGTCTGGAACCAGAGATTTGAGATGGTCATGTGTGGTCCACAGTGGTTTTTGCAATTTCAAGTGGTGGTGGGGTATGTTATCCATGACTTGTAGGACAGGAAGTTCTGGGAAGTCTTCAGAGCAGTTAAGTTCTCATACTATGGCTATATCTCAACAGATAGCTGGAGGTTCAATGTTTGCTAATGCAGAAAGCCCTGGTAGAGATGTTGATTTTAAAGTCCCCATGATGATTCGCATGGTCTGATTCAGCTGCCTGTCCACAAGTTGGGTATGGCAACTTCTTATCTACACTGATGCACAGTACTCTGCATCATCCATTTATGTGCTAATGCACTGGCTTATATAAGACCTGTGAAAAGATACGATCTCTTTCTGCTGCTTTTCCAAGGTTCGTGGCTGCATAGATCTCTTTGTTTGTAAATGGTCCAGGCCACTGGGGAGATGGAGTGCACATGGACATTGCCTGCCAGAGTTGATGCTAGGCTTGTCTGTGATACTATTTGTCTATGGGCTGTTTGGATGTCCACAAAGGTGTAGCAGTGATGGCAGTGGCTAGTGGCATGTGTGGGATTTGCGGACCCCAGGTTCCAGGTGCCTTTACTCGAGTGTGTGAATCTTCTGCAGTCAAGTCACCATTTTGGCCTTTCTGCATCCAGTGACAGGAGGGCTTTCCAGTGTTTGGTCTCTACCCTTGTCATATTTGTGGAGCTCTTGGCTCTCTGCATCCCAGCAAGGAGCATACAGGGACCTGTGTGCCTAGGAGATGGCCCTCTTTGCAGCAGAGATTAGGAAGCAGTAAAATAGTCAAAATTTTTCAGCATTGGGGGAATGCAGGAGATTGTATTGTCCACTGTCATAATGAAGTGACCCAGTCTGCTTTTTTGAAGTTCCAGTACAGCACTAGTTTTGAGTAGAGAACTGGAATTTCAATGCCAATACGGGTCAGGACTGGTCTGTACTGTTCTGGAAGTCATCAAAAATGGTCCGTGATGTGGGTATTGGTGTGCCTCCATCATCTCTAAAGATGAACATCATGTCAGGGTAGCATCATCTGCTCCATCTTGCAGTGTAGGCAGTGCCGCACTGTTTTGCATTAGAAAGGAAGAGTATATCATTTGCCGACCCCGACCATGTCATTTCTTCACCTACAATGTTGTTCACTGCATAGTCCCCACTGTGTGTGGTGACTATGAAAATGCCCATAATAAAACAGGATTCTGTGCAGTCTGCAGAGCTGGTTGAGGCCACTGTGCACCCGATGGTATATATACATTAATGATAGCTTGCTGATGGTAGTTTATTTCTGTAGGAGGTGTATATATACATACTGGTTGATATCCCACTTTATGTAAATTGCCAGCCCTTATTTTGGGTGGTAATTGCTAGCTATGATTATTGGCTATTGTATATTATGATTGCTGGCTATTATAGCCATTGATTTTGTAATACTGGGCTTTTTCTTTGTCTGCAATATGGGTCTCCTGGAGGCTGAGGACATCGATGTTGATTGTCTTCGGTATTTTCTCCAAAGAGTCACTCTTGGACCGTGAGTCTTCATCATTCAATTGGCAGATCTTTAATCCAGGTTTGATCTGCCTAGTACATTGGCCTTGAAAAGGCAGGCTAACTTTGTTGCTCTTTTAACTAGGAGGTCAGCAGTCAATGTTCAGTCGCCAGTTTGATTATCATAGTCGTGGTTTCCCACTTAACAGTGTGGCCCTGTGAAGACAGTCATCTTCCATCTCGGAACAGTACTGCTAATGAGAGTCCCAAACACAATCTAGCTTGAATATAGCTATCTCCAAATGTACTATTCAGAAGGGGGGTATTTATCTCAGCATGGCTTTATTTTCTTTTTTCCAACATAATTTAGTGCTAATATTTCTCATGACTAATTTATTTGTTGTTAAAGATACTAAACAGTTCCACCAAAATAACCACCCGGTGTTTCAACTGAATTAATCCAAGTTTAGAGTCTGTTATTCTTTGTTTGCAAATTAACAACCTTGTCTTTGGGGAAAAAAAATGTTTATGGCACCATTCTCCAGAATTGTTTCAGCAATAAGGAAGCCATGTAAACAGCAAGTGAATGTTACATTTTTAAACTTCTTGCTTCCGCCTTCGAGTCAAATCCAGGGCTAGAAACAGATAGCCCACTGTGCGTGCTAGGGGAGGGGGTGAGAGCCAAGGGGATACGTTTGGCTAAAAATGATCGGCTGTGAGAAATGGCTGCGTTGAAACAAAGGCACATTTAAATGGTGCAGAACAAAGGTGATTTCCTGTTTTGTTGTGGGCTTTGTTGCCCTTCTGAGGGAGTTCTCTTTTTCTCTGGTGATTTAAACGTTTCTCTTGTTCTCCTCGATGGAGAAGGGAAGGTGCCTCTCTATAGGTCACTTCATTTTAGACCATGCCCTGACCAGGAGGTTACTTTAGCTGGAGGGAGCAAGTTGCTAGGGGGTGGATCTGCTTTCTGTTTTCTCCTCTAGATGAAATGCATCTGGACTGAAGGAGAGAGAGAGAACCACTTTGTGCCACTGTGGGAAAAGTTTCCCGCAGGTCTCTGTTTGTAGAGAGGGTGGGCAGTGTCAGTGTGAACGCAGCCCTCCTGGCAAGGGCTGCAATTCACAAAGGGAGCGGATGCCGGGCAGCGGGGCAGATCAGAAACTCTGCGCTTTGTGTTTGAAAAGGAGGCCTCAGAGGTGAATGTTTACACCAAAGCAGAGAGCCTCGGGAAGGCAAAACCTGCCTCCTCGTGTCCTGGGGAGTGTCTGGAAGAGACTCTCCTTTTCTTTACCTCCGTGGTGGGGTGGGAAGGAGGGATGTGTTTCTAAAGTGCATGTCTGGAGCTTGCAATCTTTAACCCACGCCCTGAGGACTCCAGGAACTCAGCCAGGGACGGGGGGTCCTGGTGGGTGCGGTTCTGTGGCCTGCGATGTGCCAGGACATCGGAGGACCAGGCGGCTCCCCTCTAGCTGAGGGGTTTGTGGGGCTCTGCGCTCGTCCACATCTGGTTCAAGGGGCTCTGGCAGGGTTGGCTGAGCGCTTCTGTTGCTCTGCACGTTACGATCACTGCACAAGGACTAGCTTGATCTGGCTCCCCCCTCTCTGCAGCTCCAGCGGAAACCGAGAGCTCGCAGCTCTCCCGAGGGATCCTCAGGAGGCGGGGGGTGGGGGACGGGACAAGCGGTGTCTTATCCTGCTGGAAGTTAATGCAGCCGCAGGTCATCTCTCCCCCCACCCCCCAGCCGAGGAGCGGGGTTAAGGAGGCCGGGAGGGAGGAGGAGCTGGGGCTCGCTGGCCAGGAGGTGGGAGAGGGAATAGGAGCTGGGCTGCACACGGAGCCCTCACTGCAAAGCCGGCCCGTCCCTGCAGCCTGCGGAGTGGGGCCTGGCGGCAGGGCGACACCCAGGCGCTTTCCCGCCCTGGCCAAACTTTCCCGGGGCGCCCGCGGGCCCGTCCTCGTGCTCGGAGCCAGCGGGAGCGGGGCGCACCGTGGTGCAGCTCCCCTCGATCCTCCGCCAGCGCCGCTGCCCGGGGCAGGTGGGCAGCGGGAGCGGCGGTGGCGAGGGGCCGGGAGAGGAGCGGCTGTCGGGAGGCGGGGAGCGCGGGGGTGTGAGTGAGGTCCAGAGCCCGGCGGGACCATGCCGTGCTCCGGCTCCGCCGCGCTCCTCCTGGCCCTGGCCGGGCTCTTCCTGAGCAGGGGGCCCGGGGCCCAGGGCGCCGCCTGCGAGCCGGTTCGCATCCCCCTGTGCAAGGCCCTGCCCTGGAACATGACCAAGATGCCCAACCACCTGCACCACAGCACCCAGGCCAACGCCATCCTGGCCATCGAGCAGTTCGAGGGGCTGCTGGGCACCCACTGCAGCGCCGACCTGCTCTTCTTCCTCTGCGCCATGTACGCGCCCATCTGCACCATCGACTTCCAGCACGAGCCCATCAAGCCCTGCAAGTCGGTGTGCGAGCGGGCCCGGGCCGGCTGCGAGCCCGTCCTCATCAAGTACCACCACGCCTGGCCCGAGAGCCTGGCCTGCGAGGAGCTGCCCGTCTACGACCGCGGCGTCTGCATCTCCCCCGAGGCCATCGTCACCGCCGAGGGAGCCGGTAAGCGCCGCACCCCGCGGGAGGGGGCCAGCCCGCTCCCCTCGGTGTTCCCCTCGTCATCGCCCCGGGAGTCCAGCTCGCTCCGGCCCCGCTCCCCTCTCCCATCGCCCCGGGAGACCAGCCCGCTCCTTTCCCTGCCATGGCCCCCGGGAGCTCCGCCCGCACCCGTCCTCTGCCCCCCTCTCTGCTCGCGCCCCTGGGAGCCCAGTCTGCATCCTTCTCTGCGCTCCTCTCTATGCCTGCATCCTGTGAGCCCAGCCTACATCCCTCTCTGCTTGCACTCCCAGGAGCCAAGCCCACACCCCTCTCTGCCATCGTCCCCAGGAGCCAAACTCACACCCTTCACTGATCCCCTCTGCCATCGCCCCTAGGAGCCCAGCCCATGCGCACAGTGAATCCAGTCCCCAGTTCTCATCCTTTCTAATCCCAGTCAACTCCTGCCAATCTCGCTTGTGATCCCCCTCTGGTTCCAACTCCCAGCTCTCATGCCTCACTGACCCTCAAGGAGATCACCCAGTACTGTGTACTGATCTGATCTGATCTCAGTCAACCCCAGGTTCATGGGCCCCCAGCCAGCTCCATCTGCCATCCCTCTTCTTCTCCCCGCTGACCTTCTTTCTGCACCTGACTCTCACTCTCAATCCTTTTGGTTCTGGAAGAGAGCATGAAATGCTCTCTTCCAGAACCATCTCTATCCCTCCTTCTCCTATCTAGTGTCCACTCTTCTGCCCTTGCCTTCCCATCTAACTCCATGGGCACTGGTGGCATCTGAGAGTGAGTAGGTGATGCTTGCATATAAAGGTGCAGAGACCATGGACAAAGGTGCCCTGAAGTAATGTTATTCCAAACAGGGTGGACAATGCATCCATGTGTGGTTTAACATAATCCTCCCCTGCTACCCCTTCCTCCAATTGTAAGGTTGTCACTCTGATCCTGTCTCCCATTTCCAAATCCAGCTCTTCCCTTCCTCCTGATGCCTCCTGCCATAGGCTAAACTTAGCTCTCATCTAATCCTTACCCCTTATCCAGCCCTACACTCTTCTGATAGTCTCTTTATGCTCTTTTGTGTGAATAAGTTTCTGTTACCTATAACTTTTTATTCTTGTTTAGCATTTGTGTGGAGCTGATTGAGATTTTTGAGTGAAATTCATTGTTGTTGAAAGTGGCCTTTTTCCAAAACTGAAAAATTCCATAAAAATTGCCTTACTTTTTTGAAATTTTTAACTTCTTGTGATTTTTTTAATCAACATTTTTCAATCAAAAATTTTTATCAACACCATTACCTGGTAATCAACATTTCTAGTTTACTAAAAAGTGGGTCTTTGGTAAATGAAAACTTTCAACAACAGATTCAGAAACATTTCTCTATTCAAAAAGTAGCTTACTTTTTTTGTAAAAGCTTGAAAAAAATGAAAATGGGCCTCTTTAAAATCCTGTGAAATGGAAACAATTTCACATATTTTTAGCTTAGCTTTAGTATTTTGTAAATATAACTGTACTAGAGTAGGGCAATAGCCACACACTATAAATGAACCCAGTACTGTGTACACAGTTCCCCATGCTCTCCACTCTCCTTTGCCATGTCACTCAGACCATCAAAACCATGTTTCCTTCTGGAACTGGCTACACTCAGTTTATTTTGCATAGACAAGAGCAGCTGCACATTTGTGCTTGTTGAACTTCATGTTGCAAGCTGGCTTGTGCTGATGGGAGGGGGGCAGTGCCCCTATTTCCATGACAGAGACAACTTGAGAGAGATTGTGGTGGCCACAGGAGGAGAGAGGCTAGAGTTAGAAGCAGTTGCCCCTAACTGTTCTCATGACAGCAGTAGCACAGGGACATGCGCAATGGCAGCAGGGGGAAGAGTGGCAGAAAGTAATAGTTGCATATATATTTTAAGATAAACTCATAACAAATATTACTAGTTTTACTAGATACTGGGCCAGATCCTCAGCTGTATTAGGGTTTCAGGTGGTGGTAGCTGAAGGATGACTGTGGTAAAGATGGCTACATGGTAACATGTATGTCTCCTGTTCTGGGGGTAGTCAGTCTGGCCCCCAGTTCAAATCAGAGAAGCCTCAGAACTCCTCTAAATTGTATCTGGCTGCAGTGGCCTCCAAGAGGAATTCTGGAGATCACTAGGGGCTTCTAGAGCACAGCAGCTCTCTGGCCACATTCCCTTTCATTGGCTATTTTCCCTATGCTTGGAGCTGTAAAGGCGGTGGGTGGTTGTCTCAGTACTGTCTAGGTGTTCCTCTGACCATAAGAGAATCCCCACATAGCTGGTTAAGTTGGCTTTCCAACTGCTTTGTGCTGCCAGGACACATTGGCTGGGGCTGGCTCTTTTAATCCAAAAAAGTATAACTTCACCCACCTCTGAGCAGCTATCTCTGGGATGGAACATGGAACCTGTTTAACAGTGCACAGCAACACGATGTATTAGGACAAGCAATGGAGAAATAAACCCATTTATTTTCAATTGAAAGAGCTGAGATAAGCTAAATTAGGCAATATGTAATTTGGGGATTTGGCTAAGACTGGAATTTAGTCAAGGCTCTGGCGCTAGAACCCTGGATGTTTACACAATGATCAGTATCTAAGTGGTTGTCTCATCAGAGAGAAATACATCTCTCTGGTCACACTGGGAGATACCATACGTGATGGTGTAAGTTAACTATTGGTAAGTGGTTTGACTTGCATGCCAAAGTTGGCAGAAGAGGATGGTGTCGTGAGAAAAGGAAGTTATAAGATAGAGCAGACTTGCACCTGGGCTTTATCTTACACCTGCTTACACTTTTCTGTTAGTTGTTCATACTGTGGCAGCCCCATCGATGTGTAAGTTACACCAGCTTGCACCAATTTGTTGATTCACTTATATCACCGTTGATGTCACCTCTGATTCTGACCCATAGTAAAGTGCTTTGGATGGAAGGTGCTGTATGTAAGTCATTACTATTGTGTCATTCTGTTGACCCTCACCTTTCATATAAGTCAAACCCCATTGTTCCTCTTCCAATGCTTTCTTCTCTTCCAATCACATCTTATACCCTATTCCAGGGGTCAGCAACCTCTGAGAAGTGGTGTGCCAAGTCTTTAATTTAGGGTTTCGCATGCCAATAATACATTTTACATTTACAGGGGCTGGTGGAGGGAGCCCCAGACCAGCAGCGTTGGCGGCAGACAGAACCCCAGATCGAAAGTAGGCTGAGTGGCTCAGAATGCTGCTGGTCTGGGGTTCCAGCCGCTGGTGCTGCTCAGCCCGCTGCCGGACTGGGGTTCCGTCTGCTGGTTCCTGACAACAGGGGTCCTGTCCGCTGGCCCCACCTAGCCCGGTGCCGGCCTGGGGTTTCGTTCATCCAGGAAGGCAGTGGGCTGAGCGGGGCCGGTGGCCGGGACCCCAGCTGGCAGCAGAGTGCCATTAAAAATCAGCTCGCATGCCGCCTTTGGCACGCATGCCGCAGGTTGCCAACCCCTGCCCTATTCTATTGCACTCTTCATGTGCCCATTTAACCTTTCCCGTCCATCACTTCTTTCCCCTACCTGTATATCTTTTTATATCCATACCAATCTAACTCCACTCCTACTTTTCAAACTACAATTTCCAACATTTCTAACTCTCCGATCTTCCTCTACAACCCTTAACCCATACCTCAAGCTAACTCTGTTCCTTATATTTCCATAACTAACCCTTCCCTTCATTTGTTTCTAACCTTTCCTTCCTCTGTAATTGTACTCCACATCTAACTCTGTGTGTCTGTCTATAGATCTGTTGTTGCTGGTTCTCTGGATTGCAAACCTGCTGGGAGGATTTCAGTGAGGTTGGTTTTGAATTCCAAAATTAGGACTAGTTTGTGAATGTCTCATTTTGAAACACATTTACAGACTTTTTCCTGAGTAGCATTGAGATACTTTCAAAACTGCCTTAAAAATGGATCCAAACTGAGTGAGGTTTGGCACGTCAACTGATATTTGAAAGCAGTGGCATTCAAAACTGAAGGGAGGAAGTTTCTCTAAAATTGCCCCCGAGTTACCTATTGCTGAGGACCACAGCAGCACAATAACCTCTTTGAATGATTCCAGTGTGAAATCCATGAACACTTCACTGACTGGAAACCTGATGACAGTCTGATGTCTGGGATTTAAAAATCAGCATACTATCCACTGGAGTGAAGGCATTCTTCTGGGGAGAGGGGAATAAATCCGCCCCCTTAAAAAAATAATGAAATATTCCTAATCTAGGAAAAGGTCAGAAGAAAACTGGTATCGTCCTATTGGAGGATTGTATCCTTGCAGAAAACATCACTAGTACAAAGAACAGACTAGTTAAGGATTCGTATATAAGGCATTTCTCCTATGTTTTTTCCTCTTAAGAATGCACTTTCTGCACCTAATATTGTTGGTGAAATGCAAGTCAATGGAAATGTAAATTCACATTTATTACTGAAAAGGTTTTCATCCTTCAAAATGAAAGTATTACTCACAAAGTAATAGGACTTTGCACTTCTAGCACATCTTTTGTTCAGGGATCACAGATTTTTTTCAAAACTTTGACTGGTTAAGGTAAGTATTATTCAATCCATTGTGTAACAGGGCAAATGAAAGAGTTGTTAAATGATGTAGCCAAGCTCATAGCCAGTGGCAGAGTCACAAATAGAGCCCTGGAGCCCTGAGTCCAATTTCTTTTCTTTGCTCACCAGACCATACCTCCTCCCTCGTGAACAATTTACAGTATACAGATTTACTGTGTGAAATAACTTTTTATTCTATCCCATTGTAGAAAATATCAGTGTGCAGAGTTTCTTCCAATTAATCCACAAGTGCAGCATCTTGATGCAAATTCTGAAAAATGCACATTCTTCCTCACAGAGTTTATGTTGCACATGATGTCAGTGTCAAGTATGTAAAACAGTGAGTGGATGGGTCCCAGAAGGTCTGCGGAGTGGCCCTAATTAACAAGTAAGATAAATCAGGGCTAATTGATCACTGCATTAATGGGCACAGAAGCTTTGGCTTGTGCCAGTATTCTTTACATAGTATATCACCAGGGACCTTTCTAAGCTTGTCGCCTAATAGGGCCCAAATATTTCCATGTGTGAACTGTCATTTGATCATTTCTCCACTCTGTGAAGAACAGAGAGGCTTTTCTTTAACACTGGTCTGGCAGGTCTGTCTTTCCAACCCATTTTTTCATTCCAGTAAACACATTTCTAGAGGCCATTTTAAGGAGAACAGTACAGTTGCTTAAGCTATGAGCTTAAAATTAAAGACTGAAAGAGCCCCATTAAATCATTTTGTCTAGCTCCCTGCTCAGTTCAGGGTTCTCCCATAAGCCATAGTCTATCTTCTTTTGTCCATTTGAGTTCCCATGAGCCTCTGTTACCAGCACTTACAATATTACCAGACACTCAACTACTAAATCTATTGGACGGTGCTTGGTACAAAGATAATGAGTCCGGCTTGGGTGAGGGCTGGGGCAACACTCTACCCAAAAGCCCATCCTCAGTTGTTGCAATGGGAGAGACTGTTGTGATCTCTGCTGTGACCCTGCTTAGGGCTTCTGTCTTTCATATCCAGGCCATGTAAGACAGATTTAAAGGCCACTTCCCTGGAAGGAGCTGTCTGTGTCTTTTCTCTACTGTTACTCCAGAGCCCCCTGCTTGTGGAAGGGATGACATGGCCCCTGCTGTACCATTCACTCAGCCTCATTAGAGTGCTGTGAAGGGGAATCTCAGTTACACCATCCCCCTTCCGTCCTCTGCCATTAACAACTATTGTCTCCTTTTCTGAAGGGAGAGGCGGGAGACAAGGGTTTGACAGACCAGTCAGAGCAGAGCACCCCTGTACAAATGGAGTTAGGAGGCTGAAACGGGACCACTCAGCCCTCTCCATGTTTTCTCAGCAGTCACCCATTCCAGGAGATCTCACCCTTAAATGGGGATATCGGGGGGCAGCGCCACTTCCTCTAACATTACTTCCTGAAAACCTCATGTGAGTTGAGCAGGGATGGTGTCCCCAGCCTCTGTTTGCCAGAAGCTGGGATTAGGCCACAGGGGATGGATCACTTGATGATTACCTGTTCTGTTCATTCCATCTGAAGCACCTGGCATTGGACACTGCTGGAAGACACGATACTGGGCTCGATGGACCTTTGGGCTGACCCAGTAGGGTTGTTCTGATGAGTCAGTGAAGTCCAATCTCCATATGGAAGGAGCTAGTTGGGAAACCACAGAGCAGAGGGTCTGTGACTAAGATCTGTGTTCACTGAGCAGATGAGCCAAGATTTGGTCTTTAGATTTGTGCTATTCCTTTATACTGTTGTAAAAGAGAGAATCTCCAGATCTGTATTTAGAAGATATTGTAACTTTAAACACACCAGTGGTTATATGTGACTCTGGAGGCCAGTGTGAAATTGTGTATCTTTGATTAGTCTTCAGGATCAACTTAATCAAGACAATCCTTGAGGGAGAAGAAAACGATATTTACAACGTGTTCTGGTATATATATTACAACGTGTTTATATTCTAGTTGTCAACAGAGAGTGCTAAGGTCCAAATTTACATCTCTGGCCTTTGATTTTTGTCACCAGTTTTTGCGCATGTAAACGATTCTGCCCACAGATGCAGGGGGTACACCGTTTTGTATGTGTTAAATTGCTATTGTGTGCACAAGTGGCTCTGCCGTTCATGCCAATCTTGTTACCCCATTTGCTTCCTCCACCCATTGGTGTCTCTGTGGTGTTCCACATTGACTTCCTGCTAGTTAAATACTCATCTCACCTGAGTTTACCAAGTAGTCACCCTCTCTTTGTTTAGGTCCCTCTTAAAACTCACTTATTCTTCAAAGCCTGCAAGAAGTAAGTTTACAATTTAAAAACTAACAGATGACCAGATGCTCCCCATCACTGTGACCTGCCACCTGTGTGTCATGCTTTTAGATTCCAAGGACTCGAGGGCAGGAATTGTTTTTATTTTTTATACAGTGCAGCATCCAATATGTTATCAGTGCTAAAGACCTGACTGAAGAAAACACCTATATGTGCTTATGTCTATTCCTATTTATGACAGTGCTGAAGTCCCAAATAGGGATGCTTTTCTGAACAAATAGTAACAATTAAACGAGAGCAGATAGAAAGGGGCACTTGCAAAATAAGAGAGATGGTTTAGGCTAGCTGAACATTTATCTCTGGAAACATCTGACTTGAAAAGTTGGAGATGTTTGCATTAAATGGCAGGCACGTAGTTGTTAAAAAAAGAAAACTTCTGTGTTATATTGCACCTTCAGAATATGGAAGTGTAACTTCATAGATCTGGATATTTTCTTTGCCAAGTCTTGAATTATGCTTCAGTCAAAACAATTGCCTTGATTATATGTGATTAGAGTAGGTTGATTGCTAAGCTGTTTTTGAGTATTTCAGAGAAATAATATATTTAATTCTTGGCTTTACTTGTATCCATCATGAAGGGTCCAGTCCTTAAATTATTTTTGTACATTTGTAGCATTCATAACATATTCTCCAATGATACTCTACTTGTACAATGCAAATATTTTGCAGTTAAAGAAGATACATTAAAGCACAATAAATATCTGAAGTAGATAATTAAAACTCAATTAATTCACATTGAGGGATTTCTTAGTCAGCAGTGCTGAGGAATGTTCCCATCTCATCAAAGGAACTGAAGAAAATCTCCAGACAACAACCCCTCAGTTTGACTTTGCTGTTGGCTTTGCAGAGTTCCTGAAATGGCTTCTGTAGTGCTGCGCAATGTCATTTTAATTACAATAATAATCAGGATGACATTATGCTTGGATTTCCTCTAGCTGTAACAAGTTGTTTATTCACAACAAAGTTTTCTACCAAATCACCTCTGTCTGTCTCCCCTTTTTAAACTTTTCTTCCCACTCTTTGACCCTTGAATTGTTGTCTTTTGTTATACTCTTTTTCAGTGATTCTTACAGTTTTCCACTGAAAATCGATTTGGTAGAACGGACTGTAGAAAGATCAGGGATCCTTATAACAAGGCTATTTAAATAACATAAGTTGGTTTCTGGCGGTCTGCATTTATCCAGAGGAGATTTGTGGTTTGTATGTGCTTTGCATGTCTCGAACATAAATGAGATTACACTTTTCCTTTGGAACTCATATAGTCTTCATTTACTATCAAATGTTATTTTAAGACATGGTTATGTTTACTGATATATTGTCTTATGGAGGCACCTACTGGCTTGTGTTCTAAATTGGCCTTAAAATGGGGCATAAATTCCTGTTTTTCTCGAAAAGTTGGTAGCCAATTGGTGTGAAATTTCACACAGGGTTAATATTTAGGCCTTTTGTATTTTTGATGCAGTTTTTGTTTGGTGTTTCGTAACAGATTTGTAATAGAAAGCCTTTGAATTTAGGCTTGTGCTGAATTTTTCCCTTGGCAGGTCTGCTGTTTATCGTTGTCAGAAATTTCTGTACACAATTGTCTGGACAAAACTTGGTAGCGAGGTAGATCCTGAGGGCCATGGAGAAGGTGTTTTTATTTGTTTGTTTTGGTTCTTTTTAACAAATGTGTTTAGCCACTATTTGCATTATAAATAAAAGTTTGTGCACGTAAACTTGATGGATGGAGGCTAGACACAAACTAAATAGGTTGGGTCAGGATACACAGAAACCTGATTATTGGGCCAGATTCTCAGCTTGTGTAAACTGGTATAGAACTACTGACTACAGTGGAGCTTAACTAATATGCCTCAGCTGTGCATCTGGTCCACAGTTCCTACAGCTATTGAAAAATATTCCTATTATGAAATTTATCCCTACTTATAACACTACTGATGTCAATGGCACTGCTCAGCTGCAGGCGGGTGCTAGAGCAGATCCAGTGGCAGGATCTAAACTAATATTGTAAAGCATCATATGAATTTACTGTGTTGTGTAAATGATTAATAATAAAATTCTCTGGAATCTGTTTTTTGAGTGGGATTTAAATTTTCAGATGAGTTCTTCCACTTCCATTTAAAAAGACTGAAGGAAGTGGAAGTGTCTGTAATCCGGGGGCGTCACTGCATACAAGTCTTTTTCATAATCACTGTACTAAAAATGTTTTTAATGTGGAAATGGGTTCAAGCTAAAAAGTCAGATCCAGATCTCAATATGAAGTGCAAGTACCCCAAACATTCAGGCAGTGTTGGATCTGGGGCTTTGGTTGGTTCAAGGAAATCTACATTTCTTTACTTGGCAGAGTGTATTTTAGTGCTTCTTATTTTTCCTTCCACACCTCTTCCTTCGGAATAAAGATATGAAAAATGCTGCCCATGATGTTTCTTTTTTACCTTCTTTGCTGGCCAGATTCTCTCTCTTTCTCTCTCTCTTTCGTTCCCTCCGTCTCTCTTTTTGATTCTGTTTCTGTTCCCTTGTTACCCATTATGAAACAGATAGTCTGCAGGACAGGGAAAGTGAACAGAGGTTACAGGGGTAAGCTATAGTTCAGGCTGCTGTGACTGTGTAAGGAAGACCCAGTTTTGGGGAGTTTTGTAGATTTAAGGTCACAAGACTTCTAGTAATGGGAATTGCTGAGGGGAGTATCAGACTGGTAGTAACAATAGGAGAGTCAGAAACAACTGCCAGAGGTCCAAAGAGAGATCATAATTCAAAGTACTGGATAACAAAACACAGCTATGTCCTAGACTATGTACTGGCATTTGGAAAGGTGAAAAATAAGAGGAGATATGATAGCGCCTATATAAGAAAATAACAGTCTTGAAGAAGGTCATATGGATTATACGTTTTATCCTGTCCTATAAAAAAAGATTAAGAAAATACTGGATAGAATTAAAAGGACACAGTTAAATTGGATAATAGGAGACACTTTTTAAAAAGCTATGTATAATTGATCTATAGAGTTCACAACCTCTAGATGCTATTTGAAGTGAACAGCTTAACAAGATTCAAAAAACCCGCAAAAACCTCAGATAAAACATGAATAAGAATAGTAGATGAAATTTTACTGGTTAGGGTAAAAATGACAAGTATTATTCAACTACAACTTAGGCTGTGAAGCATAATAAGCTACTGTCAGGAAGAAGTTTCTTCCACACTGCAATACGGTAAAGTTAAATGCATATGGGGGTTCAGTACTTCTGTATGTGGTGAACTGTTTTAGGCCATTGTCAAGGAGAGGATTCTGGGCTTAATAGACAACTGCCCTGGAATGCTAGGACATTTCCTGTACCCTTAAGCTTACTACGTTGATACAGATGTTTGATGCTGAAGTCTCAGGTTTGCCAATTTTATTTACTATTTTAGTGAAATAAACCAGTGATATTTCAGAATCTACATTCATCCTGCATGTCTTTTTGATACCTATGTAAAGTTTGTTGCATGCTATAAAAGGTATACATATACATTAAGGAAATAAGAGAGATATGCAGCCCAGATTTTTTTAAAATGAGTGCCTAAAGTTAGGCTCCTAAATCCATATTTAGGCATGTGCACGCATGCACACAAACATGCACACATGTCATTTGTAAATAAAACTTATGGCCCTGACATTGCAGTTGAATCCATATAATGGGACCCTTGCACCCATACTGAGCCTCATCAGCTTCCATGGGGTTCAGTGCAAGCAAAACCACATTGATCCAATTGCAAGGTTAGGTGTCTGTCTATGGTGCCATGTATTTATTTATTCCGTCAGTTTTTCTTCTTTGTAGAGAATAATATGCAACACCTAATGTATTTGTATTAACAAGAGATGCATATAAATCATGTAAACTTTGGTGTTATTTAAAAATAATAGATTTGAAAAATAACAATATTAATTTGGCATATATTCTCAATTTAGAATGTCCCCAAATGCAGTTCTTTGGAAATTGGGCATTATGGCCTCCCTGCTATTCCTAATTTCTCAGACAAAATAATCAGAAATTTTTAGGGGGGAAAACTGAAATGCTTAGTTTGACTGTCCCTTCAGTGGCATGATTGTTGTTGGTTTTTTGTTACTGAGGAAATCAAAGCTGAATTGTCCTCAGGCATCTACCTGAGTAGAAAAGCAGTATATGTACATTTCAGAGTTGCCCCAAACTCAAGTTTGAATTGACACTTATTTCCATTCCCGTATAGCGCACAGAGTAGCAGGATCTATCACCAATGGAAATGTGACAGTTTCCATTGTGAACTATAAATAATGTAGAGTCCACACTTCAGCATGTAACATTAGGTGCCTGCTAAAAGTCAAAATTCAGACTGACTTCAATAGGAACAGGTGAGGACTCTAAAATATTGCAATCTCTTTTTCATTAATTGGGCCTTACATTTTAATACACTAAATATTAGAGAAAAAATAAGTAATTTTAATGTGGCTGTATTGAAATAATCCAATATTAAAAATACTAACATTTCTTTACATATTTTACGAATCCATACCAGATTTCCCTATGGATTCTAATAATGGCAACTGTAGAGGCTCCGGCAATGGTGAGTACATTTTTATATATAACTGTTTTAATAATAATAAATAATAATAATAAATTCTTTTAACATTTAAATAAGACCAGTACTTAATGATGCATAGACTGTGCTGTGTTGTCTCAATTTTTTGTATACTGTGTTTGCTGTGGGAGTTACATGTGCAATAAGACATTCAGGGAGGATGAAAGTTGGATTCAGGTGGTGGGTAAGCCTCTTTGCACAGATGTCATTTTCACTTTTAGTACTTTTCTAGGGACTGATTCTGCTATTTTTATCCGGGCAAAACTTCCTTCAAGTCAAAAAGACTTTACTGATTTCAGGGGAGGTCTTGTCTGTGTTAGGATTGAGTCCTTGCTGTGGTTTCCACTTTCTTTGTGTCATTCTATACTATAGAAATATTATTTGGTTTGCTGCTCAGATCCTGCAACTCTGGAAGTCGTCTTCCTTGTAATTATTTTTTCACACAAGCTGGAAATTCAATGTGCAGAAGAACATTTGTTTCTTGGAATCATTGGCCTGAACAGGTGAATCACATATTACATTACAGCATGCTAATGCAATGGACAACACTTCTCTTAACATTTTGGCATTGGAAAGAAAAATCAACAGTGCCACCTATGTTAAACTCAGTGTGCAACGTTCAGCATGCAACTCCCTAGTGAGAAAGATACTTTACAAATTGCTCTGATGCTTCTTTGTATGATGTAGTGTCCAATTCACTACTGTGTCCAGTTTTATGTTGGCAGATCTCTGGAGTGAAGCAGTGATGAATTAGGCCCAGTGCATATATCACGCTGCTGAAATGCCAGCAGTCTTTCTTTTCAGACCTTTGAACTGTAAAGCAAAACGATAGAATTTTCTTGTACAGCATATAAAGCATATACCTGAGTAAAATTGTTATTTGCATTAGTCAACGGGTACATGGAGGTAGATGATCAGGATGGTCTCTTCTGACCTTAGAATCCATAAGTCTATATTAGTTGTGAGGAAAACAAGAAATGAAGCTGTAAAAATATTGTAGCCTTTAATTTTTTTCTTTACTTCAGAAATTTCTAGGGTTGTAGCAAAGATCTAAAAATAAATTATTGTTCTTCTTGTTTTAATCCATTTTATTTTAATAATTGATTTATTCATTTCAGTGAAATGGGGGTTAATCTTAAGTAGCCTGTTTGGGCTTTGTTAGGAAAGGAAAATTTATTTTGTTTTGCTTTACAGCAAAATACATTACAAATTGCTGCAAATAATATTCCTGTGTAATTTTCTTCTGTTAAGTTTAATTACATCTACTAGCAACCACCATTTTTGACATCACTCTGGAGGTCAGATGAGCTGATCATAATGGTCCCTTCTGGCCTTAAAACCTATGGGTGAAATACTGACTCCACTGAAATCAAGAGAAAAACTCCCATTTACTTTAATAGGATCAGGATTTCACACTATGAATCCATGAATTTTCACTCCACTGAGCCTCTCATTGTCTTGTTTTTGTGTCAGAGCTGATTTAATCCCTTTGAGTTAACCGCTACTCTTAGGTAATACAAGGAAAAAGAAAATTGAATTGCCCCATATGGATAGATATGGTACGGAAGTATTGCCTGAGAACTAGAGCTGGGGAATGGCAATCAGAGGTCCAGGATTCTATTACCATTTCTGCCAATAACTTCTTGTTAGCTGCTGATCAAATCACATGGGCCAAAAGGTTCAGACTTGGGCATCTAAAGTTAGGCATCTAAATCCACATTTAAGATACTAACTGCATTTTTGTAAGAGGTGCTAAATAATCATAACTCTCAGTGATAATCAGGCTGCTTTAAGCACCTAAATCTGGATTTAAGTGAATAATTGCCCCCATGTAAAAAAAATTTCAATTAACTTTAAACCATCAAAAATGAGCTTTGCATAGTGTAAACGCAGTTATGTGCTTAACAGTTATTGTTAAAAGAACATAAGATGTATGTTTGTTGTGTCTTGCTGATTTTCATACCAGATATGCTCAGTTTATATGTAAAAAGATTTTTTTAAATTAATGAGTCTTGCAAACTTGTGGGATCTGAATGTCAAGCTGTCTACTTTCCTTGTCCTGTTGCACCATCAGTAATGAAATATTTTGCTGGCCAAAAATTGCTTCAGTGCCAATCCCATTGTCTTCATTGTGCTCAGCCAAATTTAACTGCTTGGAATTTAAACAGTTTTGTTGTGATGTGGCAAGAAGAAATGGAGTCCATCTTAAATTATTTTAGCTGTGCTGGCTCAGTTAGACTAATAGGAGTGAAAAGCAGTAAAAATATATATTACTAAAGAAAGCAGATATGATTGTGAAAACTCCTAGGGAGCAGCTCTGAAGAATAAGCTGAATATTTTTACAGACACTTTTTTAGTGTAGAATCACATTTTGAATCTCGATATAGTAATTTTTTTTCTATTTACAAACACAATTTAATCCCACCAGAAAGGAACATTATTTTTTAATATTTGCTTTGTTTATATGTTCAGTAAAACAGCCTTTGTCCTTTCACCATTGTAAATAGACCCTTTGTAAGTAGTATTTCAATGAAGTGTGTTAAAAAATTCAGGACTGGACATTCTGTATGATTTCTAAAGGTCTGATTGCAAATAGTTATATGTATTGTTGCTTGTAAGTAATGTCAGTCATTAAATCTAGTCAAAGCCCCTCTTATCCCTGGCAAAGTCAATTGGCAAAATCTTGTCTCCAAAGTCTCCATATAAATAATTTTTTCCTTCCTTGGCTAGACATTACATTCTTGTCTATTTCATAAGATGCTCTTAAAGTTGCTTAGAAGTTTTTACAGATTTTATTATTATTCCAGTGAAACATTTGTGAACTTTGAATACTTATATTGATCAGTAACACAACCAGGTTTTATGGGAGCAACATATTTTATATATTTTAAGAGCCCCACTATATTTGTAGGGGAACATTTTCAAATCCACAGATGGCCCATAGGCCCTCAACTCCCCCTGACTTTTTCTTAAAAACTGAATGTTTCATTGCATTCCCAGTGGAGTTAGGGGTCTAGATGCCATGTGGTTCCCAGCGCTTTTGGTGTTAAGAAGGAAAGTAGACAGGGGCACTCTCAGTAGCTCCAGCAGCTCCCGAGGAGAATGGCTTGGTAGAGTGTGGGCAGAGTCACGTCCTATACATGATGGCTGTGCCAGGGGGATAACTGGCTATTCCAGTTACACATGTGTAGAAAGGGGTATTTCCCTCCTTGCTCCCCTAGAATCTAAGAGCTATTAAAAGGCATAGTGTCATAATTCTACTTTGTTCTCCTCCGGGGTGTGTGTGTGTGTATGTATATGCATGCCTTTGACCTTTTCTCACTTAGGTTCATCCCTGCAAGAGACCTCAAATCAACCAATCAAGTCTTTTTATACACACACCATTTTCCCAGGGAAGGTAACATGATCCAGTGGATAGGGCACCATAATAGGAGTCAGGAGACCTGTGTTCTCATTTGAACTCTACTGATGACTTAATAACTGGCCTAGCAAGTCACTTAACATCTCTGTGCCTCAGCTTCTCCATTTCTAAAGAGAATACTAATGGCTCCCCTTTTGTAAAGCTCTCTGAAATCTACAAATTGAAAGTGCTGATAAGTGCTATTATATAGTATCATTCAGTGGGATCAGGGAGAAGCCCATTGATTATATTCTAGGATAATAACCAGTAAAATATTTTCCTTGGATTAAAGCAGTTTCTGAGATTGTTATTGTTTTAGGAGTGTTAACCCATAGGTAACATTGCTGTCAATTTCAATCACCTTCTGTTTTGCTAGTGTGATGGAATAAAGTTCTGCAGAGAAGGGGAATTTTAAGGGATTTACATTGTGTATTGTTAAGGTAACTCTCCTGGATACAGGCCTGACTCTGTTTGGATTTGAAATGTGAAACCCTAGCATGAGTAAGGGTTTCAGAACTGGCCTCTTTATAAGTACCTGTTTTGAAGCAGTTTACAAAATGAGCATAATTTGACCTAAGTGTACATGAATTCACATAGGCTTAATGAAAGCCAAAATTACTTTCCTTTTCTGCCTTATTATTTTAAAACAGTCACATATAAAAGCTTAGCTCTATAGCACTCACTCTCTATAGATTTCTAAGAATGTATTTTGAAATTCAAGAGAAACATTATTCTCTTCCTTTGAAATGTTCTTTTTTCCTATATACACTGTTTTCTATTTTTAACTATAAGGATACACTGAAGCCAAAGTAAATGAGAAACTGAGAATCCCAATAAATAACATAACTTCTTAATTTTTTCAAAGCACAAAAATACAAGTTTATTTTGTGGAACTGTTCTTTTCAGATTATCCTGAAATATCTGAAATGGGCACTGTTGTTTTAGATCTTCAGTGTATATAAATCATCTGTGTTGGGTTTCACTGTTTTTAATGTTGAAGGATGCAGACATGACTTGGGAGGCAGTGTCAGATGTTTAAAGTGTGAGAGTAAAGGCACCTGGGTTCTGCTCCTAATCTGACTAGAATCTGCTCTGAATTATGTGCTGCGTTAGGTAGAACAGCAAAACAGATCACTAACAGGATATCCCTATTTCTGGAACAGGATAGTTCTCGTAAGAGTAGTGATGCAGTTGTTACTTTATAGGATGTTCTTTATATATTTCTGAATGGAAGCAGAACGTCGTGTGCTTAGCAAACATAATGGGGGAAATGCTCTATTGGGTCCAGCAGAGCTGGGAGGGGAGAGGCTGGATGAGGGTAGGGAGGGTAGGCTCTGAGTTTGGTTCTGAACAGTACTGTAAATTTGGTCGTGGTGTGGGGTGTGTGTCCAAAATAATGAAGTAGCTTGATTTTTTTCTGTTAAAATGATAGCAACATTATGAATAAAGGCTCCAGACGGAGTTAACAACCTATCTGAATGAATGATGTGTACCCACCTCTATTATTGTTTCCAGCAGTCTGCAATCTCAGGCAGACATCACTACATGGGTTTATATTTTGAATTATCTTTGCAACTGGAAGGGCTAGTAACCTCACTGTGTTAATGAAAGCTTAGATTCTAGAGCACAGTTGTGTAGCACATTCAGACAGAAGGGCAATTATGTGGCCACATATTCATTATTGTACACAGGGTTCTACATATTCTCTATGAGATTACAAAGAGCCCTTCCCCAGAATTCTTGCCAAAAAAAAATTCTTCTCACATCTTCCATCCCAAGCCAATGATCTGCAGTAGTGTACAGGGCAGTTGTTTGGTATAGTGCACAGGGCAGTTGTTTGGTATAGTTAGCACTCCACAATTATTTATTATAATTCATGCAATTTCCAAGTGTTAATTTACTTACAAGAGCCTTCCATTATTCTTTCCCTGAATGAAGTAGAAACATAAGAACTGCTCTCACAAAAGTCAGTGTCAAAAACTCACTTTAGGTATCATGATCATACTGAGACAAGTAAAACACAGATTATAAATGTAAGAGTATCCAAATAAAGATGATTACCTTGTTCACACCAATATTTATAGTATATACATACAAAATGTTATGTCTGTCTGATTCATATGAGTAAGGTTTGCTGGATCAGCACCTTAATTTGCTCTTTGTTTTGGCTTTCTGGTGTGGGATGGGAAGTGAGATTGATTATATTTTAGCCATAGTTCAGTCCAAGGTCATTTCTTCAGTGCTGGCTTTATTAACTTAAGAGGATTCCAAACCAGGATCAACATAATACAAGATACTTGCAACATCCAGACAAGACCTTTCAGCAAGATGGTAGGTGAGAAGACTGACTATTCCCCTGGGTAGCCTTCCTGGATAGCTTCTAGGCCTCATATCACATGGCCACAGAATCAACCTTCACAAGACTGTCCCAGAAAGATTCCTTTTTACAGTAGCCACTAGAATGGCACATGACGCTAAATCATCTGACATTTCTTAATGATGTGCCTGGTCTGGAGACTATAAATCCCATCAACCCTTGGGCTTAAAGGGATTATGTCCCTGTAACATATGTGCTGGTTGTGCTTGTGCTTTCACTCTCAAACTCTTTTCTAGAGAGCTGCTATAGGGAGTCTTCAGCCTGGCCTCAGTTTTCCTGATGCAGTTATTCTGGGTTTAACATAGTAGTACTGACAGCGGAATTTAGTCTGCGATTGATAGCTGGTTGGGAATTTTCCATCAAAATAATTTCTTGATCATGGGTGCTGCCTCCGTGGGTTCCCCCGGGGCTGGAGCACCCATGGGGAAAAATTGGTGGGTGCAGAGCACCCACTGGCAGCTCCCCGCCCCACCCCCGCTCATCTCCGCTCCGCCTCCTCCCCTGAGCACGCCACTGCATCCTGCATCTTCTCCCTCCCAGCGCTTGCCATGCGACTCATCTGTTTGATGCATCAAGCCTAGGAGGGAGGGAGGGAGAAGTGGAGCGGCGGCACGCTCGGGGGAGGAGGCAGAGCGGAGGTAAGCTGGGAGAGGGAGTGGTTCCTCTGCCCCCACCCACCCTGGGTCACAGGGTTATTTCCCGTGGCCCACCAGGCTCTCCGCGCCCTCCCCACCCTGATTACCTCTGCTCTGCCTCCTCCCCTGAGCACGCTGCTGCTCTGCTTCTGCCTCCCTCCCTCCTTGGCTTGCCGTGCCGAACAGCTGTTTGGCACGGCAAGCCTTGTGTGTGGAGGGGGGAAAGCGGCATGCTCAGGGGAGGAGGCGGGGCCAGCGTGGGAAGGGGTTGGATTGGAGCAGGGCCGGGGGAGCGGGAGCACCCACTGGCACCGGGGAAAGTTGGCGCCTGTGTTCTTGATGGGAAATGCAGTTTCCGCAAAAATTTTCAGTTTTCTATTGGGAAAACCAAAATTAAATACCTCATTTTGAGTTCGTTTGTTGAACTGGCTGAAATGTATAGTTTCAAGTCAGTTCAACATTAAATTGCATTTCCCTAGTGTGGTGCATTGCCTCATGGAACTGTAATTCCAGCCCCCATTCTCTCCTATGAGGTAGGCTCCCTCACTAGACATCATCTCCCATGATACAATACAGTCTTTCCTCTGACTGGCTGAGTGGTGCATCATGGAAGTCCCGTGACTGCAGGTGCATCATCGGAGATGTAGTTTGACCAGTAAGTCTAGTCCATAGGGGAGAATGTGGCCATCTGACTGCTGAACTACAGTTCCCATGAGGCAATCTGCCACAATAGGAAAATACTGTTTAACATAGAACAGGCTGAAAATAAAACATTTTGCCATTTCCAATTTTTTAAATATTTTCTTTACTAAGAGTGTTGCTATTTCAACTTTTTGTTCAGATTTGGGATGAAAACAGATGTTGAAACATCAGAATTCCTGCAGGCCAGAAATTCTGATTTTCTTTTGGCTCCACTTTGATCTTTTTGTAAATATCCTCAAATCAGCAATGTGATCCTCAGTTTCACTATGTTTTTGTGCAGAGGAGATTAATACCCAAAGTTTTTAATAGAACCTGAATGTATAAATAAATTAATGATTGCCATCTGATTGCCATCAATGTGTTTGGTTGTTTTTAAAGGCAATTTGGAGGAGAAGAGAGAGTTTGTCTTTGAATCAATGCCTTGTTCTTCTAAAGTAAAGGTTTTCTGTTTTGCAGAGCGTTGCAAATGCAAACCTATTAAAGCTACCCAGAAGACCTATCTTCGGAACAATTATAACTATGGTAAGGACAGCTGTATGGCTAGATATCAAACCTTTAAAGGAATAAGTTTTTCAGGGAACTTTAAATTTAATAATGCGACAGGAAAAAATTCCACAACAATGGGCTATAGCCTAAGCGTGTCATCAGTTGACACTCATTTGTACTAGGAAAGCTGGTTGAATTGATCATATTGAGTTAATTAATTAGAGGTAACTACAAAAAGACAATATGAAGTAAAAAAATGTTCCAAGTTCAAAACTTAATTCACTCATGGCAGGGTGGATTAGTATTTTAATAGACATCATTATATTTGTAGTTTTTGAGATTAAAATGTTCTGTGAACAGTTATTTCTTTAAACAATATTTAATCATTAACATGCAAGCCCGGTGAGTTTCATTGTATAATGTTGTTGTGTTTCACCCTAAATCCCAGTCAAGTATGAGATGTGCCACTTCATTGGTTCCAGGAGAATACTAAGTGTTTATGCATTGAAAAGTATTTCTAGTCTTAAAAGTGACTGGATAAAAATGACATTGTGGGATTGTATCTTTGATCTATCTCTGATTTCTAGCTCAAACTTGCTCAGTTTACAAACAAAAAGATGTTTTTACTAACTGTCAGCCCCGCAAACTCATCCTGGGTTCTTTCCTTCTCCTGCATCATTGCCAGTAATGAGGCTCCTGCAGGCCAAGTTATGCTGTCAGTAATGCCTGTTTTTAAGTACATATGTATACAAATGGTATCCACTAAGTCTGCTATAAAATTAATCCTACTAAATGATATTAATGAATTCTCATACTCAGTGAAAAGCCGCAAGGTTATGATTTTCTGCTTCATTTAAGTTGGTTTATATGTAGTGGTGGATGGTGTGTTTGGGCAGTGTTTGTGGTGTGAGTATTCTCTAGTGGATCCTGCACCTGCCTATGACAGAGATTCACTGAGCATGCTACAACTATAGTTTGTGGGATGTATTGGAGACAATGAAGACGACTTACCACCAATGAAGACGACTTATCTCTTTGTATTCTGTTATACCATTCCTCTTTTTTCTTTCTTTAGACTGTAAAGGCCTCTGGAAACACATTAGAAAGAGTACTAAAGCAAAGTAGGCTTTTGTGGTAAAGTCTTAAGAGGTTTAGAAAGTAGATTACTTTGGGTAAATTTTTTCCTCTGTATAATACTGTGAGCTGTTGAACAGTTGTGTTTAACTTAGCTGTGAGAATTCTGAGCATGTCTGTGGATGGAAAGCCTGTGTGTGAGAAAGAGAGGGGGAGTGGGGATGGGTTAATGGATTTTCTCTATTTTTCATTACCTCTCTTCCATTTTGCCTTTTTTTTTTTTTTTTGCGCTAGTTATAAGAGATTAAGAATCTGAGGAATTTGGATGTAAAATAGAGGAAGATTTTGTGATTTGAAAACAGTGCAAGATGTAGTACTCTGTTAAGTATGAACTCTGGATTTGCATATGGTATCAGCTTATTGATCACCATGAGAGACCTGAAAAATTGCTGCCCTTGGAAGGCAACTTTTCCTATCTGCAGTTCATGGGAGAATGATAGGATCAGAGAAGATACAATTAGACAGGTCATCAGGTCAAGATCAGGAGCACTGGAGTTCATGGAAAACAGAACAGATTGATGCTGGGTCAGTGGAGGAAGAAGAGAAAAGGGAAGGCCCCTGTCATCCAATAGGGATAATGACACAATAAAGCTTTCAAGTATATTTTCCATTTTGTGAAAGGCTGTGGATGACAAATTAAGAGTCTGTACTGCACCTAAATAAGAAAGAAGTTGTTGTAGCATAAGATGAATGAACAAGATGGCAATAATATGAAGTATGAACTACATATTTAAAACAGAGGGAATAAAAGAAAAAAGCTAAAAAAATAGATCACAGAGAAAGTAAGGTGAAAGGCCTGTTGCTAAATTATTCCCTGCACTGAGCACCTACATTGCTATTATATATACTGAGCTACTTGAAATGTATATGTTACTCTTGGTAGAAGAGGAAGTGAAGAAACAGGGGGAGAGCGGAATCTCTGGGCAAAATCTAGACTGAGTTCAGTTGAGCTTTTGATAACGGAGCACACAAAAGACTAATCCCCCAGGTCACAAAGGATGGCATGGGGGTGACCTACATTATTTGCTGCTGTTAACTATACTTTGTTACTTTCCCCCAGTCATTCGGGCTAAAGTGAAGGAAGTGAAGACTAAATGTCATGATGTCACTGCAGTAGTTGAAGTAAAGGAGATACTAAAATCTTCCTTGGTGAATATTCCAAAGGACATTGTTAACCTTTACACAAACTCTGGATGTCTATGCCCACCGCTCAGTGCCAATGAAGAATACATTATAATGGGCTATGAAGATGAGGAACGCTCCAGGTAATTTATTCTTTAGTGTTCTTTAGAGAATTACTTTTCCTGCTCTATTTGCCCATCTATGAGACCTCATTTTGAAGCTACCATTGTTCCCTCTGAAGAAGATTGGGCAGAATTGTCTTCAGAACTCATGAGCAATGCTTTTGAGTTACCAGGACTTATCACTGCTGAATGCCACAAGGTTCTCTCTCTCTCTCTCGCTCGCTCTCTCCTCCCCTTGAGCAGATCCCATTAGCGTTGTGTATATTGCTATGTACATCATATACATTCCTTGACAGTAAAGTAACTGGCTTATCTGAAATGTGTAGGTTACTCTTGGTAGAAGGCTCTATAGCTGAGAAGTGGAAGGATCGTCTTGGTAAAAAAGTAAAGGTAAGACAATGTTTCATGATCTTAATAACAAATGACATTGGGAACTGTGTTTGTATCTCACCTTCAAGAAAAGAGAGAAAATATATGAGGCCCAGTTCTAAACCCATGAAAGTTAACGTTTCCGATTCTGATGCCATTACACAAGGGTAAATCTGGAGTAACATAACTGAAATCAATGGAGTTAATCCAGATTTCTAGAAGATTAGCAGCGATTAAAACCTGAATCATTTATTTCAATCAACAGGAGCTGGATTAAGCTGTGTAGCCCAATGCTGCATTTAGATGCATACACACAGCTTTTATTCAGTTCAGTGGGGACCATCTACACACAGCCAAGAGCAGAATGTGGTTTCACAAGCCTTATTCTTATCCCATTTACAAACTTGTGCATCTCAAATTTTAAATGTTTAAATATAGTTCTCATCTCAATCCTAGACTTAGCTCTCCATCTAAGGAAACATTTGACATATGTGAAGGAGGAAAAGAACATGGGAGGAATACAAGTGCGGGAGTTCCTATCTGAAAGAAAATAGAGAAATAGGGAGGAAGTGGAGCAGACACAAAAGTGATATATGCTCCACCCTAATATCCTGTCATTCCTGGAATGATTGATTGGGTAAGCTAGGTATCCACACAGCCTTTGGCTCCGAAGCTTTATCTTGCATATCTGACAATCATCAGACCTCAAATGGTTTTAGTGACCTTGGCAGCATTATAAAGAACATCACTTTACATGGAAAGCATTTATTTTAAAAACAATTTCTCCAACATGTTGATTTACATAAATAAGAGTACCCATATCTTTTTGCATGTGTGTGTCTTCTTTCTCCTTATTTTGCATGTGTGTGCCTCTTTCTCCTTATTTTCTTCAAGTTTTAATAATCCTTGCAGAGAAAATCTGATTTTTTTTACACAAATTGAAATTCTTCTATTTCTAGCTGTCTTCCATATTCCTTTTATTTGACGGGGTGACCTATTTTAAATTCTTATCTGGTAGATTCTCCTCAACTCCAGTGCCACAGAATATGTGATAATTCATGTTGTTCTCTGGTACCACTTTAGTTCTGGTTTCCTGATACTAGTGTAACTTCAGTTACTGGCAACTGTTACATCCCTGGTAGTTTCATTACCATTTATTATACCCCACACACTTACCTCTTGCCAGCTTTGGTCTATGAATCACTTGACTGCTTTTCTATCCTGGTTTTCTAAAAAGGACCACAGGTGGCTTTACTTACATTTTAAAAAAAATAAAGCATAAGCCTCGCTTCTGCTTGTCATGTATCATGGTGTCTGATCATTCATTTTCATAATGTTAATATGATCTCTTAGGCAGCCAGCAGTTCTTTTTTAAAGGGGCACTGTCAAGTTGTTAAAAAAAACAACCAAAAACATACACTAGTTTAAAACCCCCTAAGAACTGAAAAAGATCCTTACTCATGTTTCTACTAAGACCTGAGGACAATAACCCCACAAATAAATTATGTGCATAGCTTTGTTCTTGGACATGGCTTCGAGTTTGATGAAGTTAGTTGCATGAGTAAAGTTAAAGACAGGCTATTAAAATCTAATATGCTTTTCACAGTGGTGTTTGATTACTACATGTATTTCTTTCAGCTTTGACATGGACACAGCTTTACTATTGTTTATAGTCACTTTCTGATTCTCAGCAGTGCAGTGATTGTATTGAAAGCATGTGGAGGGGAATGTTTAGTTCCTATCTTGGGGGCAGGGAAGAGAATGAAGCCTGTTTTAAATGAAAGAAAAATGTGTTAACATTTTAAATCATTCATTTTGGTGAAATAACTTTTTCAAAGTCTGTGTTTTGACCGTAATCTACCCTGGCATTCATAACTTAGGTCTGTGCATGTAATGTCACTCATCCTCGGACTGCGTAAATGCTATGCATTTGAAGGCATGATCTTGTAAGGTGCTGAGTGCCCTCAACTTCCAACTACTTCGCTGAGAGTTGAGAGGGCTCAATACCTTTTAGGATTGGATCCTCATCCTCCAGGTTAGAATCATAAAATATCAGGGTTGGAAGGGACTTCAGGAGGTCATCTAGGCCAACCCCCTGCTTAAAGCAGGACTAACCCCAACTAAATCATCCCAGCAAGGTTGAGTTGTGTAGGCTGACTACTGCCCCCACACAGAGCCCTGCTGAAGTAAACAGGGTTTGTGCAAATCATCTTGCAGAATCATGGCCTTAGTAACTAGCTAACATTTGAAGGGCACATCCCTACCAAAAAACAGTTAAAGAAACAAAGATTTAAGAAATACGGTCACTAGACCGTGAGAACAAGGACCTGCTTTACCCTGCAATTTGTTACTCTAATATTACATAGGTACACATTTAGGTAGCCACATTCCTGTCACTATGCTCTGCACTCTGGGGCAGAACTCTTACTTCTGCTCATAATCTGTAAGTCAAACATTCTCTATTATTTTATAATAGTCTCTGGCATTTTCTCTTCTGGTGGGGATAACAGCATCTTTTAGAAATATTGCTTTGCAGCATTTGAGTGTAATTTGTGAATTAGTTTAGTAAAAAAAATCTGAGCTGAGGGTATTTTGAAACACATGCAGTTGTAGTTTTGTTAATTTTTTTCTTCCATTTATTAGTTTTGTTTGCTTACATTGTACAGCGCTGGGATCAGAAACTCCGTCACCCTGGAAAGGGCAAAAATGAGCCTGGACAAAGTGATTCTGCTCAAAAGTCTGGCAAGAACAGTAATCCACGACAATCACGCAACTAAATGTGAAAAGCTATGTAAAAATCAATGGACTACATATTAAGACTTGCATTGTTGGAGCAGCAAGGGAGAAATTGCACTATTGCACGTTATATTCTATTGTTTACTAAAAAATCATGTTGTAGCTAATTAGTTATTTTCCCTCATTTTCTGCCTTTTTGGGGGTAGTGTAAACCCTGAAAAATTATATATTTTTATCTCAGTAATAACTGCAGAAAACTGCCCTTATGAGATAAAAATAGGAGGACATATTGGTGGTTTTATCAGTGGGGCCATGTTGTTTAGAGAAAGACTTCAACATACAAATGGGATCTGGCCAGATCAGGACCTTTTAAAAAAAAACTTTAACCCAGTTTCTTTGCTCCTGTCCCTTTTTCTCACATGCTTGATCATGGCTGCAGCAACTGGGTTATTTTAATGTATAAGTTTTAGTCTGAAATATAATGGCCATATCTACACATAAATTAAGAATTATATGGCACTTCTGGAAAGACACTGAAAAGCAAACTAAATTGTTCGCAGAGTTAGCATCAGCAAAGTGGTAAGGGAAATTTGGACTGGTTGAAAACCAGTTTAAATATTTAGCTCTGCAGTTATCTAAAAACAAAAAATTTCTAATCAGCATTAAGGAAGAGACTCATGTTAAAAGTTGTGTTCTAATCAGCACCACCCTTCCAATTTGCTTACTCTTAAATAAGCCGCTATGTGAGTTTAAGTCTAACTTACATTTATCACAACAAAAACACATGAGACTTCTTAAATGCTTTAATACTTGTGGGAAACATTGTATAGTTCTGTTAACTCACAGCATAATTTATGGTATACTTGCTCTCGTAACGGCAGTTCCTTCCCCTTCCCTCCCCCACATCGTAGGAGTAGACTGACTTACCAGGCCTGCTTCTCAGTATAGGTCTGCACTTTATCATTTTGATTTTGTGGTGTTATTCTTATTTCTGTGCCTACATAAACAGCAGTGTTTAATGCTCAGTAAAATGTTTAATAAAAGAATTATAGTTGTCAGAGACCTTATGCTGACTTTTGCACCAAATGAACATTTAAAATCTGTGATTTATTATTGTCCACAGTGTATGCCAGCACAAAAAAACAAAACACCACCCCTTCATTTTCTTCCTTCAATAGAATTTTTCAGTCAGTGCCAACAATTTGAAATCATCATCATTTTTTAAAAAAGTATAATGCTGTAAGTAGAATACCAAGCTTCTGAGCTCTGGTGAACAGAAAATAAAACACTTATGATGCAAACTGTTACTGCATTTTTAGTTGGAAGTACTGAATTTCTTTTCCCAGGACACCCATATACAGTATCTCGTGGTTGCTGTTCATCCACAGGAAACAACACTGCAGAGTTTGGGTAGTTAAACCTTACTGAATTTAAATACAAATAAAGCAGTGAAGATAGAAAATATTTGAGGTGTTCATAATAATTTAATGTTGTCATTAGTAACCAAAGGTCAACTGCAGAGCTCCATTGTGCTAGATACTATGCAAACACAGAGACAAGGTTTTGTATCTTTTAAAATGAAAATTAACACTACAGATGGGGACTGAATGTCACAGGAGATTAGCAATGGGATGCGAATAGAGCTGGGCAGGAAACAGTTGCAGCATCCCTTGAATATTTGGCTAAAATTAGGACAAAGTGGAAATCTCAAAATATCTAGGGGTGGGCAAACTTTTTGGCTCGACGGCCACATCGGGTTTTCGAAATTATATCGAGGGCCGGGTAGGTAAGGCTCTGCCCCCAATCCAGCCCCCTCCCACTTCCTGCCCCCTGACTGCCCCCTGAGAATCCCTGACCCATCCAACTCCCCCACACCTTGTCCCCTGACTGCCCCTTCCACAGACCCCTAACCACCCCCCGGGACCCCACCCCCTACCCAATTTCCCTGTGCCCTGACTGCCCCAACCCCTATCCACCTTCCCCCCCAACCACCACCCCAGAACCCCACCCCCATCCAACTTACCCTGCTCCCTGACTGCCCCCTCCAAAGCCCCCCCCAACCACCACCCTGGAGCCCCCCCATCCTGCCCCTTACCATAGCTGCTCAGGAGGGCAGGGGAGCATGCAGCCCCAGCTCCCAGAGCTCTGCCTGCATGGTGTGGTTCTGGGGGAGGGGCGATCGCATAGCCCTGGCCCCCAGAGCGCTCCCCGCACAGCCCGGCTCTGTGGGAGGGGCCAGCATGCAGTCCCGGAGTCTCTTCCCTTTTCATGCCCCTTCTTGTCCTCCCCACTCTTTCATTCTGAAGGAAACCAAATTTGTTTTCAGTCCAATTATAATTGTTTGAAAATCTCTTCCCTCTATTCCAGCCTCCGCTATGGTAGTTCTGGGGTAGAGGACAGAGACCCTGATTCAGCTTTTAAGTCATTTTAAATTGAATAAAAAAGTCTATGAGGAGGGGAAGAGCAAAGTGAAGGGGGATAGCTACTAGGAGTTCCATTTTTAGCTCGTTATATTCAATCCCAGCTTCTGGCTTGGGCCCTAGCATTTTGTTTGTAAAGGCTTGAAACATCAGCATGCATTCAGCCACTGGTAGGCATTGTGATGAGCAGGTGGGAGACCATGCTGAGGCTGGGATTACCTCTAATTGCCTCAGCTGTTCCTTAGAAGTTACTAAAGAGGGCAAGAAGGAGCTATCTTTTCCCTTGGACAGAGCAGGCCTGCTTTTTTTATCTCTGGAGCATGCTGGAAGAGGGAAGCAGGCCCCAGGGTCCACCTCTCCATCTAAGAGGACAGCCACCATCCAGGTAAGAGGGAGCCTTTTAGGGGTGTGTGTCTATGTGAGGAATGATTGTGATGGGGTCTCAGTAATGATAACTTGAGGATGCTACCTATGAACTGAGTTGTAATATCTCAGGCTGATGAGCACCTTAGCCAGTGAGTTTTATTTAACCCAGGACATGGTTATTAGTTCTGAAAGTGACACTGTGCATGAGTTTTCTAATAGAACAAGTTCTGGTTAGCTAGAAGATCTGAACTAATTAATGGTGCTAACATGGTTTATTTACCTCCTAGGACCCAAGTTCTATGTTGTACATGTGCTAGTTGAGGATATATAATCAATAGCTAACAGAGAGCAGATGAAATGTGTGGGTGATAATACATGAAAACCTGAACTTGGGTCTTGCCAGATAGGAAAGTAGCAATTGATTTTTCAGCTCTTCTGTTGCAAAGTTTATTAATCTGTGACATGTAAGTCTGCACATGTGTTCCCGATGGATCATTCACATCTCTGGGCACAGCCTGAGGAAACAGGCTGTGTGTAGGTGTACTCTCTGGAGACTGCATGGAGAAGGAATTGTCTTTCTGAGGCTACAGTGCAGTAGTGCAGCCTCTCTGAGGCCCTTACTGTAGCCTCAGAATGGAAATAAATCTGGGCTGTGATTCCCTCTGCCAAGGGGGACTGGCCATCTACATGCTGGGAAGAAGGGATGTGTAATGCAGTCTTTCCTCTTCTCCCTAGACTCTTCCATAGGAACCCATGCTCAGAAGATGAGCCCAGCCTGTTTCAGCTGCCTGCGTGCCCTGCAGTGGAACCACTGAGGACCAGGCATGGCTGTTAGGGCCCTTCTTGGGGCCACGGGGAGGAAGTGTGACTTTTCCATACCAATTAGGGATTTTCTTTTAAACTGCTCATTTAAAAATATTACAGTTTTCTGATTACCTTTCAAACTTGAATTTGTTTGGAGAAAATATCTAGATCATCATACACAAGCACAAACAAGTACAGATGGGCTGAATAAGCTGACAAAAATGCATGTGACAGCCAACTTGGCCCATACGTTAATTGTGGAGACTGGGTATTTCACTGTGTGACACTCATGATTCAGTGCCCTGGGATGTATAGGATGATTGATTAAAAACCAGGCCTTTCTCACATCTGTTTTTGATTATTTCAGGAAGCAAATATGCAATTCAAATCTCTGTGGATAATTAGTAGGACATGTTGCTTACCATAAGGGAGCATTTCCTATTACAATTCCACAGAGGAGAGGGCAGGAAGAGTAAACACTTTAGCATCGCTATTCACAAGCATGTCATGGTTTTAATAATTCTGTACAGCAAGCACAGCTGTTCAGTGCTGTGTACATTAGCAATAAGGTGAAAATAATCACAGAGCTTCAGTTTAGTCTATGTAATGCTACTCAGATTTAACCCTACTCCCAAGGAAGTCAATAGCAGTGGGGCCAAGTGCCATACGTTGAAACAAGATCTTTTCCTAATGCCTGCCTCAACATGAATGGAAATAGCAAAGCTCATTTAAACTATGTTGCTGCTCTTTCTCAGAGACATTGACAATACAAATCAAAAGACCAAGGAGCTCAAGTTTTCAAACATGCCTCCATTTTGAGGAGAAATATTACTAGGCTGCCAAAAATTCGCCCCACTGTCTGTCACCATTTTAAAAGACAGAGTAAGATTCCAAAGGGCAAGAACATACAGTTTATTTAATGAGGTGACCAGGGGCCAGGCTTTTAAAGGATTCTAGTGTGTCAAGCTTGAGGAAATGTCAGCTGAGTATTAGACTGACGGTAGGGAAGGAAGCCTCCCTACTTTGAGTTATTGCCTGGGCAGATCCAATGTCTTCTCTGAGGAGTCAGGCTGCTAAAAGCTCCAACCTTTGGGGAGATGTCAAATGATTATTGACTTACATAACAGCTGTGGTGTGCATGGCACCTTCCAGACCTCTAAGATGCCAAGGCCCCTATTCTGAAGTCTAAATTAGGCAGATAAGCAAAGATGGTAGGAAAGAGGTAGAAAGGGAGAACAGTAAACACTAGGAAAGTAACACGGCTGTGGAGGCGTAAGCCACAGGAGAGATTTACCAGGTGCTCCTGCTTCCCTTCACTCAGAAGATATAATGTAAAAAACATGGATACATGGTTGCCTCGGAACCTCCAGTCATACAGCAGTCCTGATGGCTTAATACAATAGGGAGGGAGTTGGAACTTCTGGGATCTATTCCCAGTTCCCTTGAAAACTTGCTGTGTAACTTTGGGAAAGACGCAATGCCTGTCTGTGTCCTAGTTATCCACCTATAAAATGGATATAACAATACTGATCTCCCTTCTGAGGGAATTGTAGTCCTTAGATGTAAGGAATTTATATTTAGTGATCATCATTGAAAGGTCACAATTCTAAGTATTGGGGAAAACAAATATTTCAAACACAACTTTATGCTCACTGTTGGCAAATGTCTCTAAATGGCAACTACTATATTGTTAAGTGCAAAACATTGATATTATTCCCCTTCCTGTAGATGTGTAATAAATCTACATGAGAGACACAAAATAGAAAAATGCAAACACATCTGAAGTACAGATCCCCTTATTGATAATAAGCACCTGATCCATACAATTATGCTAGATTCCTGGATGTTCTAAATGTTCACTTGGCCACAGCAATAATGAGGGAGACCAGGAGATAGTAATGCAAACAGAAAGTTCATTTTCTGATGGTGTTACCCATGATGTCCCTGATGCAATTCCACCCTCACTGAAGTCAGTGGCAAAGCCGCTTTGACTTCTGACGGAATAGGATCAGGCCCTCATTCTCAATCTGCTCTTGGCTTCTGTGCCTTTCTCTGAACAAATCCTTTGTCCCCTTCAGGATTCCTGAAGAGAAATGCATTTGTCCTCCCCATCTGAACTGTAACCTTGCTGCATTTCAGTCCCATTCCTCTGAGCATTACATTGACTAGTTCATAATTCTTCCCACACTTCCTAACTGCTGGAGAGCATTTAAGCTATATTCCAGCTATTGAGTCATCTGATATGATACTTTCCAGATATGTAGTAAATCTCTATTTTCAGTGCACAGTGTAGAATTTAGTACAGATGACAATGTAGATGAACCATGGATGAAGTGGTTGCTTTCTTCCCTGGGAGCATCTATTCCTCTATGAAACATGAGAGAGGTCTGGTTCTTGTCCTATCTGCCTTTAAGCCAGGCCATTTCCCCTTCTACACTGCCTGGTCACCAGCAGCAGGAGCACTTAGAGCCCAGAGAAGACTGTTTCCCAGCCCTAAGTTCCTGTACCAGTGCCACAGTGGCCCACAGCAGCCGGAAGCAGCAATTGCTCTGGGCAGAGCAGGATCAGTGCAGACAGAATCCTTGGAGAATTTACCAGCCGGATTCTAACATTTCAACTGGGCATGTGTGAAGTAAGATTTTTTTTCAAAGGCTTGTAAATTGGCTAAATTTGGATTTAAATTCACAGGTATAGAAAAAGGCATGTTCCATATACTATGGCAACCCCCTGCCAAAGATCAAGTCCCTGCTCAACGCATGGAGATGCTAGAGTTTCTCAATGAAACACTTGTAGACATTTCTTAACATGATTGACCAATGTTTTTCCCCCCTAATCTGGTTCTTGGAAATAGCTGAAATATATTTGATGGAACTTTCCAAATATTTTAGCCTATGGTACATGCCCACAATGGTTAAAAAGCCCAAATGGTTAAAATCTAGCAAAGCCCTAAGCAAGTGAAAGCAGGGCATTATAATAAGAAATGTTGGGAAACCTTAAGTATAGGCACCTTTGCCAGCTCCTCCTCTAATAAGTAAACATTGGCTGTCATAATGCCCAGGTTAGTCAATTTCCCTTTATATGAAAGAAACAGCACAAACTATTTCCATAATAGTTAGGAAAAATTAAGGCTTCTAATATATGTGAAATCTTTGAGTTTGCCAGTTGATTTTTAACCCACTATTATGTTAGCACATTAGCTTTTGTTTCTAGTTTTATTGTGTGTCATTGGAAATAGGAACAACAAACTGACTGATCTTTAGGGGTAAAATACACTACTCTGCTTTCAGATAAATCCCTAGTAATATTATTGTGGATGCTGTGAAAATTGTCCCTTAGCAACAGGCTTTCAGAATATGCTCATGCGTTCCAAATATTTCTAGAATTACCTGGAAAGCAGAGTAAAATATTTTACCCCAAATGCCCCCAAGATCAATCAGGTCCTTTCTCCACTTAAATGCACACAGTAAAACTATAAACAAAAGTAAATATCCACATTTCCCCATCATTATGGAGAAAAGCCCATAGACAGACTGAGGCCTTTAATCCTTGAATTTTCATGTTGAATTTACTGTAACCCTCTCTTGTCCATTGTTGGTAGTCTGTTTTTTCCTGTAAGAAAGTTTCACTCTAGCTAGCAAAAAATTCTTTTTAGTCCTTTTTGCCTTTTGACGTCACTTTTTAATGGTTTGCGTCTTGCAGTTTTGTAGTTTACATTTGAGATGTTACTGAAACTTGGCTCACATACATGATTAGTGCTGTGTGTGCCCTGCTGGTTCAGCTCATGAGGATTATGCAAAATAAACCAGTAGCAGACAGGGTTCGCAGAGATTTTCTGACAAATCCACTCCTGCTGATTTGCTTGGTGGTACAAGTTCTTGAGGGGCCTAAAGGGTGCCTGTTCCCCAGTACAGTAAAAGGAGATGGGACACAATTACTTCTGATTCCAGCTGCTGTATCACTGACAAGGGACAAGTTCTTCAGTGCTTCAAAGTTTTGTGTATGATTGCTGTAAATTGTGGGGCATTGCTCAGAGCATGTAATTGCACAAGGAACATTGGGGTCCTTCCTGCCCCCGTAGCAAATGTCAGAAAATCAGGCTAGGCTTTCTTGCTTCCCCTAAAGATCCTTATATATAGCATTGGGCAAGTTAGTGGCCGTATGGTGATCCTCCCAAATTATTCCTCCCTTAGTTTTTAAAATATTGTACAAATTACATACAGTGCCTACCCTTGATAGCGACAAAGAGTCTTGTAGCACCGTATATCTTTGTCGCTTTTGCAGATCCAGACTAACATGGCTACCCCTCTGATACTACCCTTGATAGAAAGTATTCTATGTAACGATCAATGAATTTTAAAGAAAGTCTCCATACTAAATAACTTCCCCCAAGTCCTCTTACTGTTGATGTGTGTTTGTTTCTGCCTTTTAAGGGTTTTGAAATTTTGTAAGTGTATTACAGAAGTGAGATTAATGATACAAGATGTTGCTTTGGAGTTTTTTCACACCTGTTCTTTGGGTTTCTGATATTTACATTCAATTCACTGTAAATGACAGCAGAGGTGCAATCCTGGTGTTGGGAAGAAAGGGGTTAACCCCTCTCCGTCTGACTGGAAGGACCAAAGTTGTTAGCCTTAGTGCAGAGATTTTGGATTTTGCAGGGTAGGAAAACTTGAACCGGCTGTGGGTAAATCATTAATTCCCCAAGAGGCATAGTTGCCAATATGAAGAGTGTTGCCTGGGAAAATTCTCCTAATGCTGCAGAAAACAGCTGGACAGATGTATGTGACATCACATGGATTTTAGGTTATTTTAATCTTGGAAGAGTGAGAGGAAAAGGCAAAGAAAGATTACCTGAAATCACCAGCAAGCTCACAAAACACTAGGTTATTTAACAAACTGCCCTCCTCCTATGCCTCCCTGGGCCCCTTCACGACCAAGGCTCCATCTCTCCCTAATGGCATCTTCCTTCATTCTACCTATGTTGCCCCCGTCTTTCTTGCCCTCCAAGCCTCCCCTGAAGTTCTTTTAATACAGCGTCTCTGTAGCTCCCCATTTTTCCTAGCCCTCCACATCACTCTGCCTGTCTTATGTCCCACCCCACCACTTTGTGTCTTCTGTCTGCCACATCTGTCCCTTTCTTTCTTCCATTCCCCCAAAGGTCCGCCCTTTCCATGTTTGCAGCCTTTTTTCTTTCTATCCCCAATGCCTTCTGCCTGCTCTGCCATGCCCCATCATTCCCCGGCCAGGGCAGATCTCCTCTTTGCTCTCCTGCAGCTGCTGGTCACAGCACCAGATCAACTCCAGCCCTCCTGCTGAGTACAGCTGAAAGGACACAAGCAGGGGGCAAGGCTGAGAGCTGTTGCTGGGAAGGGAAGACTTCCTGCCCTGATCAGAGCACAGCTGTGCTTCAGCTGTCAAGAGCGCGCTGAGTAACACTGGCCAGAACAGCAGTTCTAATCTCTAAGGAGCAGTTCCTCAGTTAATGTAAAAGGTCATAGATCCACTGAAGTCAATGGACCTGTGAGAGTTTATACCACATGAGGATCTGCTCCAGGAGTCTGTCCTGCTCAAGTAGGACTATTGACAGTGGCCAGAGTACTGCAGATAGTTGGGATAGTGCAGGTATGGAAGGAAGGTTTCTCTAGGTTGGAAAAACATTGTAGGCTACAATTTGTAGCTTACAGGAAAAAACGTGGCAAGCTTCCTTTCTTTCTCCCTGGAACTTGATTGAAGTGAGGCACCCTTGCACTGAAACTGGCATGCTTTATATCAGTCCTCTGGATGAGAGGAGCTTTATTGTGTTTGTGGGCAGAATGGTCTTTACATCTACTTTTCTGTTTTACAAAAATAAAATAAAAAATCACACCACAAAGGTATGCATCCTTTCCTTCTCTGACAAGCCAGTCGCAAATACTTTAAACCCACACCCACTGCCAAAAAAATTCATTGGAGTAGTATACTTTTATCACAAACATTTTTATCTCTTGGGTGCTTTTGAAGGCACTTATCACGTTGCAATCTTAGCACCATATAACAAAAAAGCATTGTGGGTACCCAATTGTGTGGCTGTAATCTTATTTTGTGATAATTTTATCACTAATCAGGGATCTTTTAAAAAGTTTTATATAATTATTTATGACAAATTAATACTTCGTCTGCAGCAGATAATTTAACACACTCAGTACATGACATAGTTCTTAAGCACGTGAGCAGTCCCATTGACTTTAAAGCTAAATATGTTCTTAAATGCTTTGTTGAATCGGGTCTGTTTTATACTGAACCAAGAAATCCTCTATTAATTGCCTAATAGAAATGCTGTAATGGATTTTTAATTACTCAGTGACAACTATTAAAATGATGGGGACACTTTAATGGTACTTTTAAAAATCCTTATGAAAGTATATTACATTTTTTTTAAACATTCTGCTAAAACCTTGAAAACAGGAAAAAGCTCTGGAAAGCCGCTGACTCTGCACAAAAAAGTACTGTGTGTTTAACCCTTTCAGAAAAGAAGGCTGATTTACATTTAATGTCAGTATTTGATGACTCCCATATGCTCCATAATGTAAACTACTTAATCTGTTCATATCTCAAGGGTGTTTATTTGAGCTCTGCCCCTGAAATTGGTTCATATCAGGAATTCCATTATAGATTATACTGCAACTCTGTGGTGAAGATGGTTACACTAAGCTTCCATTTACAGATCCAAGTGATATAGGCTCATTTCTGGTCACCATAAATTACATGGTTGTGTTAATTTCCCCATAAAGTCCACACCCGTAGTGATGGAATTTAACTTTCAAAAATACGTTTTGTGCAAAGATGTTTAGAGGCCCATCTGCTGCAGTAGGTTAGAGGAACAGATTCTTATCCACTCAATAATGGGAATGTGGCTTTGTGCCCTAAATACCTCAATGAAAATGCCTTGAGACTTCAGCATTAAACACCTCAGAATTTCCAGATCACTATTCTTTGAAAGTCTGCGCAAAGATTCTGAGGGTCGGGAGGAGAACTTGATGTGGTTTTAAACACTGTTCTCAAGTTAAAAACTGGAATAGCAAATCTATAAGAATGCGCTCTAAACCCAGCAAACTGGAATAAACATGCTGGAATAAACATTCTGGAGTATACTGCAAGCATGAAGGTTCAGTAATTATATGGTAAATAATGACAAGGTTATAGGGGATCCAGTGAAACTAGTAACTAAAGATATACTTCTCATTTTTATGCCAAACAGACAGGTACTTGTTGTTATGTTGTGGTGTTTACTATCTTGCATGGGAATTACATTTTCTAGCATTTAATCTACTATCTCATTTTCATATGCTTTGCATTTTATATCTGTTGCTAACTCAGCTGTTTCAAGGTACAAATTTAAGCCAAAGTTTTTAAATACATATATAAATATACAGGTAATATTCTTTACATATCTCAACTTTGTATTAAAACTTATCCAAGAATTGTCACATGTGTAAATGGCATAATAATTGTTTCTCTTAGAAATTTATTTTTATAATAATCAGTTGATTTAGCTTTATATATTAAATATCAATGATGTTTCCAGCTATTGATCTTTTTACAAATTGGTACACTTGAATTGATTGGAGTAACAGTAGCTCAACATTCAGTGATAATCATACTAATTCTGTAAGGGTAACCTGTTTATTTTTATAACAACAAATTTTGTGTGTTTTTATTTTCAAAGTTTTCAAAAGTGTGTCTGCGTATTGCTCTATCATGGGGTTCAAATCAAGTTCATAATGGTAGTAATGAGAAGTATTACTTCTGTTGGCTGTTTGACAGCCTAGATGTGAAATGATTTGTTTGGTCACTAGTGAAAAGGTGTCCACATCACAAAAACTCCACCACTATCACACTTGGCACCCTCATGGTGAGGACCATAGCAGAGCCCAAGGATATTGAATGTAGATGTCATGTATCACTGAAGCCTAAAGTGTGGAAATGTTTCATCTCTTTCATACACCTCTATTTGAACTGTGGTGGGACTTCTGGCTTTTGTGAGCTGTCTCAAATTCCTCCTGGGTCCCCCACATGCCTTGATTTGGTTAACTCTGAGGAGGCAGGAGTTTACCCAAGAATAACTACATATATATTCCAGCACCTTTATCTGTCATCTAGTGGCATGGAGCTTTAAGAAAGGAATAACTGAGTCATAAATGTTGGTAATCAACTGCAGCAACAATGCACTTGAAAGTACATGTATATCAGGGCCCTGGAGGAGTGGGGTAGGGAGGTAGAGAAGCAAGCTCCATCTGCCTGTCATCCTTCTAATCAATCAGGGCCCAAGGGGTGGAACAAACCATTTCACAGTATGGTTGCCTCCATGTGGCAGAGGGTCTTATAGATACTTTTATCATTTAGGAGTGTGGGTGTTGAATAAGTTGCACCCAGTATATTATTCCTAAACTATTTGGAACACATTGAACACAAAGATTCTGCTTTCAGTTACTGTACACTAGTGTAAATCTGATGTAAAACCACTTGAGATATAGGAGTTATTCTGGATTTATACTAGTGTAAATGAGAGAAGTCTTTTGTCCATTTATTACTTACTGTATAACAGTTTATTTATAGTGCATCTTTTTAAAATGTAATTTTTTTTCCTAGTCACATGTCACAAAAATGTGTATGTGTGTTGAAACATATGTAAAATTAACATGTGGAGTTATCATGAATTCAGTGTGTGTTTATAACAGCATTCACATATGATCAAACCTTACTTGTTTTCTGATATGCCTAGGTAAAGAGGCTAACACAGTGTTTTCTTTCTGTATCTTAAGCAGTGAACAAACTAAATTTGTAAAAGGTGAGGAACTAACAACTAGGGAAGGGGTAAAATCACTAAAGGCGAATTACACACCATGCAAGCAACTCAAAGATAAATGGCAGCCAATTCTGAGTAGTCTGAACATTTAATCTTAAAGAACAGTAGATAGCAAATTGTTACATCAGTCTCTCCATATTTCTTGTTCATTTCTACAAGAACAAAACATAGGGTAGCATAATCAGTGACAGTAAATGCAGCCAGAGGGCTAAACCCCAGTGGGCTAAAGCTCTAGTCTTCAATTCTCACAGACATTATACAGGTATTAAGTAATTTTTATCAGCTCAACAATGACCCGCTAATAGGTTTGGGCACTTCATCTGTTACAATACTTTCTCATTTCCATTGTCTCAAATGGATATTTTTGTAGCTACTGTACATGTTTAGAAATCATGCAGCTTTGCTATTAAAGTTAGCATAGCCATGAAAAGATGATGGAAGAAGAATGGTGAGAGAGAGCAGGAGAGGGAAAAAGCAGTGCAAAGAAAGCGAAGACAAAAAAGTGAAAGAAGTAAAAAGAGAACCTGATCCATTTTCTGGATGGAGGATGAAACAAATGCAGTAAGAGCTTAGGTCAGAAGACAACGTAGGCCAAAACCTACATAGCAGAAGATCCAACAATTTATGGTTCTATTTCTTGTTTAACATGGCTCATGGAGGAGGACCGCCTCAGCACTTGGCTCTGTGGAGACACAGAAAAAGGCTCTGTTTGGGTGCAGAATGGGGGCCTTGTTTCTTATTATGATTAGTTATTTTTGCAGTACTGCCCAAATGCTGTACTTAGAATTAGAGATCTATTCTGTTGGGTGCTCTACAAAAACATGAGCAGACACCATCACTTCCTCAAATAGGCTGAAATCTAAAAATACAAGATAAACAAAATACACACAAGCAAAATCTCAGCCCTGTTTGCCTTCCACAGTGACAAATTGCCCCAGTCAATCTCTGTTGTTATATTGCTCCTAATGTTCCCTCTACACCCGTCTCACAGAGGTTCAGGTACAAGGTCAGACGCGGTATACACCCAATCAAAAAAGAATTGCTAAACAGTCTATACCGGCAAAAAAAATCTTTTTGCTGGCAGAGCTATGATGGCAAAAACTCACTTCCCTAACCAACATAGCTATGCTGGCAAAACTTTTAAGTGTGGACCAAATCTAAGTATATGGCAAGAGACCACAGCGTTTCTTATTATTATTATAGAGAAGTAACTGGTATCTGAGATACTGTGTTTTAGTAACTAACTTTGCAATGACCACTCTATTCGGGGCTAAATGGCTAAACTATTTCTCTATTTGACAACGTGTGCTGATAGCACTTTAAGCAGTCACATTAGTTTGGGACTTGGGCCTACCAACCCAGTTTACTGAAATCAAGGCGTAGAGACCAGAGGAACAGTGTAAAAGATGTCTATGCTGATGGTCCTAAATATATATATATATTTATTCTTTGGAGCGGATTGAAGTAATATTTGCATTCTGTACTTAGGTAAATTAATAATATGTATGAAATGCATTTAGAAGTGGAGCATCTGTCTGATGGCTTCATTTAGCAGAGCCAACTCCAAGGGATGTATTCTCTTGTCAAGTCATTTGTCCACATTAAGACAAATAGGAGCTGCACCTGTGCTCTGGGAGGTTGTGTTTATGTTAAACATATACAGGTCAAATACTTAATTTTAAAGTAGTAAAAAATGCAGGTTAAATCTTGTAATTCTGATTAAGGGATGGTTCCCCCACCCATTAATTTATTTTAATAAATGCAACTAGTAAAGGGCTTTCCTGTTTTTTCCACTCCTAGTGGTTTTTATATGCTAATAAAGTTAGTCTTATCTATATGGCACAGTTGACCCTTCCTTCTAAGTCATTTCAATCTGCACAGCCTGCTTCTGCATGCTAATTGAACTGTCAACAATAAACAAAGGAAGGCAGACACTTTAAGCTACTACTTTTAAACTACAGAAACTTAGTTGGAGGTTACCTGCTGTTTCTTCGAAGTATGCATGAGAAGTAATTAGGAAAAGTCCTGCATAACCCTGCAGTCTGCTGAATCAAGAATAATCTGTATGTCGCGAACTGACAAAAGACGCACAAAACCCCTGCAAATCTTCTCAGGACAAAACTGTGTGGGATTGTGCTTGTAACAATGTGTGACCCAATTAATGGAAAAGCACTTAACTGAAAAGTTATATTGTCCTGTTGGTTTTTGGCCTATAAACTGGTGTCTTGCCTTAAGCATGAGAACCCTTGCTGAATGCTTGTTTTACCAAGACAAACACAATGAAGTGGATATGAACTGGCCTAATAACTTTACCAATCCTGGGCCAAGAATTAATGCTAAGAATTTTTACTGAATGAATACATACCTCTTTGTCATATCTCTGGCTGTGGTTGTGAAAAGGTTACTAGATTCCCACATGATGGCACAAAAGGCTTGGTAACGCTTCTTGGGGGAATGTATTATTACCCACCAGCACAACAGCTTCCTTTTCTAGCAAGAAAGTGTAGATAAAATAAAAATCTAGACCACATCTAAGAGGACTCTATTCCCCAGTATAATTGCTGCTCTTACACTATACAATGATTTCACTTACCCTTCTTCACTATCTTATGTTTTCTGAGTGCTAAACTACAGAATGAAGACAAATGCAACATAAGAAAATATGGACCACCCTGTAAAAGACTAACACACAAACCAAATGAGGGGATCCAGTTTAGAAAAGGGACAGTAAAATATATAAGGACAAAAGCACTTTGGAAGGGGAATTGAGAGAAGAAGCTTTACGATGATTTTTGAAAGTGAAAAGTGATGGATTTTAGGGGAGAGTGCATTCAGGGTGTATGTGAAGGAAGATGCCCATCCCAACAAGGCTAGAAGAGCAGGCCTCTAATGCACTACATTACGCTCAGGGTTCAACTGTTCAGTGTCTGAAATGGCTTATTCACTGCCCCCTTAGTAAATTGCTTGACCCAGTTGTCACTGCTTTGTGTCATATGATAACTTTGAGCAATTGTACTTGAGACGTTCACTCTGACACTGCTGCCTTGGCTATGTTGTGTGTCAAGGCAGCACTGCCAGGAAACTGAGACAGGAGCACAAGGGGAGCCAGACTGCCACTTTGTACTGCACTGGGCTGCCTCTGTCGTGAAGCCATAAGGGGAAAAAATAGCATGTCTTTATAAATCTGTTTAATCTTCTCTGGGCCCATGAGCAATGAAATCATAACTGTGGAGTTACTGCCTGATGTCACTGCAGGGCAGAGCTGAAGTTGTCTGGGTGGCCTAATTCTGCATTCCCACACTTGACCATATTGGGGTTTCTTTTAAGCTGACCTGTAACTCTGCAGTTCCTCGTGCTTCTTTTTGTAATTTATTTTACCCTTAAGTTTTGGACTCTCAACTTTAACTTCATCTTAGCAAAGCTTTTTGTCTGGGAATTACTATAATAGGCTTGAATAAACCTGAAATGTAAAGGCCCAAGTCTATATGTATTCAGGACTGTACTTCAGTGGGACTCGTAGGCTCTGATTCAGGTATTTTCCTGAACAGAGAGACTTTCCTATCAGCTGACTTCAGCGAAATTACTCATATTCTTTGCCCAGAAGTATCTGAAAGATTGGATCTTTACATAGTGATGGCCTATGAAACAGACGCTTTAATAAACACTACTGAGAACAGAACCCATTTATTCTGAATTTGAAAGTGAATTTTATAACACTTCCTTTGCTAAGGAAACAGTTTGCTAATTTAATCCAACTATATTCAAAATACAAAGAAACCAGTTTAGTAAAATTTAAAAATGTTTATGAAAAGTTAACTGGACTTTGGGTGCAGCAGGAATCTGGGTTTTATAAGGTATAAGCACTTTTGCCAGCATTACACTGCTAGCTCCTGATTGTAGCTTTTCAGTAAAGTACAAAATGGCTAATTCATGTTAGAGAGTTATTTATGCCATTCCAAGGGCAGACCTTGGTAACTTCATTGTAGACAGCAGCATTCTTTGTTCCATCTACCCAAAAAGCAACTGTAACAAGACTGGACGTTTTCCTGCATGCCCCTATTTTTAGTAGCTCGAGGATATATCTTCGGAAATGCCTGCTACAGTCAGTTTCTGTCTTTCTTAAAGTAACCAGTTAGATCAAAATGTCTTCAGCATAGTTAGTCTTGGTCAAACAACATGTTGTTTCAAATGGTAAGGATTACTCAGGGTTGGAAATATTTTGCATACCACTGTTATAATGTTAAAAGCACCATTGCAACAGTATTTGTTTAAAGTGTTCAGGATGTGTTAGTAATGATAAGCAAGATTTTTAGAAACAGGTTTTATTTTGTAGGTTTAAACTGGCTGGTATTGAGCCTAAGTATTTTACCACTTTGCAAACAAGTAAAACAGAGAACTGTGGAAAGATGCAATTCTTGATTTGCATTTTGAACATCAAGGTCCCAATCCTGCAAACTCTTTTTCATCCTTATTAATGCCTGTAGTTCCCATTTGACTTCACTGAGGATACTTGCAAGAATAATATTACTTTTATACCTACCCTCGTATTTGGTTAACTTATGGAGTCTCCCATTAAGATTATTTTTTCAATGTGATGTGCCAGACCATTTGTTACAGATCTGAACAGCAGTAGTATCAATCTCCCAGAAATATAGGATTTGTTTTATTTTACACTGGTTACCTTTTTTTTAGGTGTCTGATTTTAGAAACCAAGTTTCTTTTTAAACGAAGCAGAGAGGACCCCTCAATAATTCCAAAAATATTCAAATAAAAATCAGGGACGGAAGGGAGGGAAGTCAGCAGTAAGCAGAAATTACACCTAAAATATTGCAGCTAATTAAAGTCTTGTCCAAGAGTGAGCCAGTGTTCTGGCTGCTGGGTTCAGTGTAACATTAAATACAACCAGCCGTGACCAATTACTGGGCCTCCCAATGGTAATTTAAAAAAAGTAGTAATCACAGTAATTTGGTAAAATATATTTAGTATGGCATGAATATGTTGCACTGACTGCAATAACTTTTTAAGGTATTATCTTACATTATAATGGCATATACCTATTAGTTTCTGCCTGCTCTCTTCTTTATGCTATGTTGGTCACATATTTTAATAGTTTTAATCTGTGTTAAAGCTCTGTGCAAAATAGGAATTGTTTGTCATAGCAACTGGAAACATTTTACTGAGCTTGCAAAATATCTTTCCTGAATGAATACTCAGGAATAAACGCCAGTATAAATGTCTAGTCTCATAAAAAGCATCAGGATTAGTTAACAATTAGGTAACGTCTTATTTCACTTCTTCAACTGCCCTCCCATCCTTACTACTAAGAGCTGCATTCAAAGTAAAATGGCTTATGTGCACAAGCAATAGGCCTGTGAAAGTTTAATGGTCTCAGAGTTTTCTCTTCTTTCACGAATATTTGTTGTTGTTATGAATACCATGGGTGACATCCTGGATCTTCTGCAGTCAGTGGCCAAACACCCATTGACTTCTGTGGGGCCAGGTTTTCACACTGTGAGCGGGGTGGATTCTAGCCAGTGCCCTGGTCTTTCTTCCATTAAACTTAATGGGATTTCATCACAATGGGGGGCTTCTGCTGGTATCTTCCTTCTTTTCTGCAAAAGTGTGTTTATCTCAAAAGATAAGCTTATCTGGGTGATTAATTTGAGTATTTTCCATATTCCTGTGTCACATCATCCTGGCTAGAGCATCGCTCACCTATGGGCAGTTGTTGCTATGTGTGACTCACCAGCAGATCAGTTACCGTAGCTGTCACCATCTCAGTACCTGCATAGTGATCTTCTGCTTCATTATTACCTCCCGTTATCAGCGGAGCCACGTTTACAACATTGGTCTCTCCTCTCTGTGCCCAAGTTTGACCATGGTGCATCTCCTGGTCTCCACTCCACCTCCCGCTGCCTGCACCTCTGTCCATTACTGCTGGTCCTGGGAAAAGGGAGGTGTGCATGGGGATCTCGTATGGAGGTCTAGGCCCAAGGTAAAATACCATTTTTCTCTCTCTTAAGCTACATTAATACAACACTATGGTTTCTGTAGAAAGCATAGGTCAGATCCACAGCTGGTGAAAATCAGCTTTGATTGATCTGATTTACATAAGCTGAGGATCTGCCCCATTACTACAACTTTCCTGACCCCCTTGAGTTTAAAATATCAAAGGTAATGTGACATTTATGTGTTGTTGGCATTTAACAAAGAAGGGGGTTCTTTACCTGGGGGTCTCCACTAGGTGTCGGGGTCACGATCCTCTTGTCCATCTGTCCTATATTGCTAAATGGGAGGTGATCCCAGTTAGATGGCAGGGGAGCAGGTCCCAGTGGGTATATCTCCACAGCCAGTGGCAGTGTGCCTCTGAGCCTAGGTTGACAGACTCAGGTTCTCAGGGCTCATATTCTCATGCTAAAAATAGCTGTGCAGACAGACAGTACTTTCAAATTGCAGCTCAGGTTGGAAAGGCTTCAGGGCCTGAGCTCCAGCCCAAGCCACAATGTCTGCATAGTCACCCCCAGGTTCCCTGCCCTGGACCATATAGATGTATCCATTAGACAAGTTTGAGAACCATTATTTTCTTGTTTCCTGTAGTGAAGGAAAGCAAATAATACAGAAAGTCGGAATTATCCCTTTTGCTAGCTTTCACTTCTTATAATGAACATGTTCAGTTGAGGCTGGTTGTAGAGTTAGGCACAGAGTACCTCCAATATTGGCCTCAATTTCTAATTGCTTATCACTTTTAACCAACATACTTTGAGACTGAAATTCCCCATTTATTCTCAGTTGGCAGATGAATGTGCCTCTGATTTACTTTGGAAGATTTTATTAGATTGCAGGCTTTTAAGTTACATTTCAAGTTTATTTTTTAAACCACTTAAGTGATTTTTAACGCACCTTTTCTACTATAAATACAAATAGGGTTATTTTTTTTAATTAATTCAACCTCCCAGATGAATTCAATGTCAGCAGGGCGTGTTGGAATAAATTACAGCTGCGCATATTCTTAATTAAGGTTACATCTACTCTCGGAGCTTGTGTAGACTTTCTTGTGCTAGTTCTCGTTGAGCTAGTGCACTGGGACTAGTAGTGCTGCTTCTAGCTCCAAGTATAGACAAAGCCTAAGTTTAGTTTTGGTACAACACTCTGAGTATTCCCATGTATGACTTCTAAAAATTCACACCTGTGTGTCTTTTCAGCGTGGGCACATTTTTGGGTGTTTTTACTGTAAATGTATATGGCAAATACTGTGTAAATGGACAGTCTTCTGTCTCCAAAATGACAGGTGGGAATCAGGCAGTGTAGGGGGTGGAACGAATCAAAATTTGGCTTGGATTAGTCCGAGTAAAACTTTCTGGCACCCATTTAGGGTTACTGCAGCAGAGCTTGTTATCTCCATATTAACAAATATCATCAGTTGCTTGGACAACAGGGTAGGCACTGATAAAATTGCTTAATTGCTCACTGGGCTTATCTATATGAATAATTAGACTGCAGCAAGCTGGGGTGTAAATCTACACCACAGTAGCCTGCTGCAGTCTAACTGTTCATGAGCACCCTGCTGGTATGAGTTAACAGTTCATATTAGAGCACTTGAGCTAGTCCTATTTCAAAGAGGACTAGATCAACGAACTGCAGGGCAGATTCACATCCCAGTTTGCTGTGGTCCAGTTGTTCAAGCAGACAAGCCTTAAGACTTTCACTAAGGGAACTTGCAGGCACTAGTTTCTGAAGTTTAAATAGCTTCTCTAGAAGATACAAGTTAAGAGCCTGAATTAATACCCCGTGGCGTCAGTGGAAAGACACCCATTAACCTGAGTGGGTTTTGGAGCAGGGTCTAAAAGAGCTAGAATAAACACCAGCAGCTTTTGTTGTGCCTTATTGTTTAATGTCATCATTGTTCTTCATGTAATCCTCAGATAGGAAATGAGGCAGCATGTATAATGACGACACTTATAATGATGACAGCTACATGACAAAATATATTCAGCTGTTAAGAAAAGTAAGATGAAGTAGTGGGGGGTGGGAAGTCATGGCTTAAGCAGTGCAAGATTATAATGTAAGACCAACAATGATCACGTAGACCCTTGGAATTTAGAGTGCGACTTGAACCGAAGAGAGCTCTAATCCAGGCCTGTGAGAGGAAGCTTGCAATGCCACTCCTCCTGCTCTGCCTGTTGTAGCTATAGAAGGTATGATGGGGTTTAGGGACCCCACAGCAAGGCTATGGGAGTGATGGGCAGGAGAGGACCAAGAAGGTCAAACTTCTCAGCAGCTGCAGAGCATGCTCCAAATGGAGGACCTGCTTAGAAGACTGATAGTCAAGCAGGGGGAGAGGGAAGAAGAGGCTGCCTTCAGGAAGGAAGCCACTTCACAGCTTCTGGGATGGAGGAATCTACAGTCTCTAGACTGTGAGTAAAACCCAATCAGGAGGTCAAGGACCTCATCCTTTTTCTCCTTCATATGTCTCTGACAAGGGGAAACAACTGGACACTGAAAAGTATGCTGGGAACCTGTAACAGATATCTGAATTGTTGACACTGTGTGAGCAACCCTCTGCTGAGCGGTAAGCAGAGGGCTGTCACTATGCACCAACATGAAGAGAACATGGAAATGGCCCAAGGGATACTGGTCTGGTGTATCAGTTAGAGGGGACTGAGACACTCTGCACCCTTTTCTGCTGGGACCTGGCAAAGCGGCAGGGGTGTCTCCTCATTCATCTGACATGGAGCACCAGGGAATCATGGTGGGTATTTTACTTGGTCGTCAGGTCCTCAGGCCACTCCAGGACTCTGTGGGATGATTGAGCTGTGGTCTGTGGCCAAGTTAAACCTGGTACAGTGGGATTCACTGTCTAGAGCTCTTAATCTGTCAACCCTTCACTTAACACAAACAAACAAAAATTTCAAAATTGGTAAACTCCTGGGGGGTGGGGAGAGTGTTGGAAACAGATCTGTTTGTCTAGTGCTTTGGTATAATGTAATGCCCTAAAAAGGTGCTAAATGTTTTAATGTTTAGGTCAAATATAAACCCATTCTGTGTTAAGCAATTTATTCCTCTACCTCCTTGGTGTTTACATCTTCAGATTGTAGATGTTCTCCCTTAGACTGTTAGCTCAGATTACATGGGTTGGGTTATTTTACTCTTTCCTGATCAACCAGACCCTCCAGCTCCTGCAACATTTCTGTTACTCTTCTCTGAATCCCTTTCAAGTTGGTACAGCAACAAGTAGGTGCAGTATTCTAGGTATAGTATCTGTTTTGTATGTGTATATATGTATATACACATACACACACATACTTGAAGGAATACTGGAAACAGCTTTACAATACAGGCCATGGCTGAAGAAGCAAAAAGTGACAATGCTTGCCTTAGGCCATACAAATTAAATTGTACTGGACCTTTTTTCAGCCAAGCAATTTTCTTCTATAAATTGGTGAAAAATTTCAGTTGTATCTGATGGCCCAATGGAGCCCACATTTTTTTTGGAACATGGATCTATAGAAAGCCATTGATAATGTATTGCGTATTTTGGCAAGAATATATATAATAAATGCTATGACAGTTCATTTTTAAAAATCATTAACTTGGCTCTAACAGGAAAACTCCAAAATAAATTGAAATAGCCACTAGAAGTGCACAATTTGAAGTAACAAAAATGTATCATGGATTTTTACTCTCCATAACATCCCAGCAAACTAATGGATTTGTTTTTATTCTGTAGTAGAAGCTAGAAATACACAATATTTTAAAATAGCTTATTTCTCTGAGAATGTGCAAACAAGATGTTTCTCTTAATCTGCAAATGAAGTCTATCTTGATGAGTGCAGTAGTCTTTTCATGGGGATTCTGAAAGTTCAGAACATGCCTCCAAAGATCATTAGATATGTAGTAGCGTCTCAGATTTGGCCAGCAGTATGCTCTTGTTAAGATCATGATAATTTGGGCATTCTTAATACAACCATTAGTTAGAAAAAAATTTCCAGTAGTTCTAGGATAATAATTAAGCCTCTCAATTACTTTATGATGTGGGTGGAGTAGTCAATATTTCAGTTTTCCATTTGTTCTTCTGTTCCTCCCAGCTCCCTGTCAGCTTATCCGGGGAAGGAGCAGACAGTAAATTCAGGGAAAGGGAGTTGGAGAAAAGAACTATCTATTCTCAGAAATCTCTTTCCCATGCAGGTACTCGTAGACAGTGATCAAGTGAATCACTTCTTTGGTGGTATATGAGTGAAAATCCACTGACATCAGTGGAGCTGCATGCATTTGCAACAGAATTTGATGTTCTAAGTGAAATGCTGATGCTACTGAAGTTAAATGTCCCACTGACTTGAGCGGGATCAGAATTTCACTCTCTGTCTCTGGATAGGTTTGAGGTGGAGGTGGGTGGAACCAAGGAGAGGAAACTTTTCATTTTGCCTGCCCTCTGCATCAAGGCATGTGAATTTTGCCCAAAGCTTCTTGACTAGGGGATGGAGAGCTGAGGTGAAAGGGCTATTTTAAGTTTTCACAAATGTCATGCATTTAACTTCCCTTTTCTTTCTTTCTTTTTTTTTAAACACCACCTTCCCCCCAGAAATCACTGGGATTATGTATAAGAGTCTGTGAAAGCAACATTGACTGCTTGATCTGCAACAGTCCCATTCTATGAAGGTTGTAGTAACTGCTTTGGAGCTGCTGTGATCTCGGTGGGCCTTAATCTGTGGCTCACTGACCTGACAGACCATACCAGCTAGCATCTATACACACTAATAGGGACTCTTCATCTGCAGACAATTGATATAATGGGCAGGGTCCCAGAGAGCCATAGCATTCTATTGTGCCAGTTGTATTATTCAAAATATATGCTGTTTTGTCGGCGTACTATACTGTGTATTTAAAGGAAGTGTGAATACTCACTCAACCTCTTCTGAAAAAGGAGTTAATACACGTGTCCATCTTCCCCCTTTTAAATATCTGAATAGCAAAGATGGTTTAGGATTTCAGGTTTCTTTTGTTCTTTTCATAAAAAGGTATGATTCTATATTCTGGATTAATCCTCTGCAAAACTATTTTTTCAAGTTTTGGGAACTCCACGAATGTCTGAAACCATAAAAATTATTCTCTGTGGTCTCCTATTACTATGATCTATCAAACTGTTTTTAACTGTGCAGTGTAGACATTTCAGTATCCTTTACAGGCAATAAGCAGCAAAAGCTGGCATTAAAGAATAAATCAAACTAAATTTGAGACTCGCTTGTTGTCAGGTTTATATGCCAAGTTCTTCCTGAAGTGACTGAAGTTAAATGTCAAAGGACAGAAGAACAGGATAAATAATGGTAAAATCTGATAGATCTTTTAAAGCAGCATGACCAAGCATTTCTATCATATGACTTAAGTAATACTGATTACCTTAAATATGTAAAAATTTAAAAATCACACACATTCCTCCCCAGGCTTTATCGTAAAAAACACACTGAGATAATATTCGGACAGCTGGAGGGCAACAGTGATCAATCAACCTTTCTTGTCAGTCACACTTAATGATGATGAGACACAACATGCTACAGAAAGTGTTTGTTGATACACAGTCTTTGAAGATCTTCAGCTTTCACTGTTTATCCAGAAAAGCAATGGCCTATTGCTTTTTTGATGTGACCATTCTATGGAATTTCAGCTATTTACATAGAGATAGAAGATAAAATGGGCTCATGGTATTTCTGAGATAATGTAATTAAACCACCACCACAGGCAGAAAATAACAGAACTGTGGAAGCAAGTGTCTCATATTTTATTAAACTTTCCCCCTAACATTCTTACGTCAATTCCAAATCAGGATGCTGGAACACTTCCCCCTCACAACAGGATGCAGATGCACTGGCAAAGAAACCTAGTAAGCAGACACTTTATCCAGAAATTCACTTGAAAGCATTTAGTTATAAAAACATGGAACCAAGCATTTAGCACTGTTATCTACCTTTATATGCTAAGGTCATAGAAACCTTTGAAGTATTTGAGAGAGATATGGTATGTAAACATGTAGAAAATATTTAACCCTAAATCCATCCTTTTAGACACTTCTGTTAACATATCGGAAGATATTTGTGCTTTTATGTCTGCCCTTGTGCAAACTACCATAACTTCCTTCTTTATGGTCTTCCTAAGTATGGAGAACCAGAAATCTCAACTCCTCATTGGTATCCAAAACCAGACCATCAATTCTTTGCTGGTTTCTTATCCATTTCAAAGTCTAGACCAAAATCCAGCTTGTCTGTCTTCTCTCCCTCTCCCTCACTCTCTGCCTCTTTCCCCCTTCCTTGCTTTTTTTCTTTGTGGTCAACTAGTGGATGATGGATCTATGCTGCTTCCATGTTGCTCCCAAAATCTGGAACAATCTCCCTGTCTCTTCGTATTTAATCCCTTACTCTTTCCAAATTGACTTGATTCTTTCTGTTTTATGATTGTTTAATAAGCCTATCAAATCCTGTTTTTCCCCCTCATGCCGGAAGTAACTTGTTCACTCTGAAAGATGGCCATTGTATCAATTCTTACCTGTGCCCTACAGAGAGGTTTAGAGTACATTACAAACCACACTGTAGTTTATTAATATCCAACACACTCATAGTTTGCATGTACAGGACCATTTTGTGATGCTGTTCTATAAATGATGCTACTGAGAAATTATATTTTCCTTTAATTTGAAATGACATACTCTGATGTCTCTCCTTGCATGTTGTTTGGGATTACCAGTCCCAACTATATTCCTCAGTATACATTCAGGGTATATCAAGTTAATAGAATTTTTTTCTACACAAAGGAAACTTTAAAAGTCTTAGCATCCCTTTCTCCAACTTTCATCTGCCTTATCTATTAAAACTGCTGAACCTGCAGTTTCTTGTGGGGGAGCAGATTGCTGCATTTACACCGAGCCCCAAAGTCAATGGGTCTCCATGGGGGCACAGCAGTCCACCTGTGCACAAGATCTTGCAGGATTGGGGTGATGGTACTCTTTCAGAGATGGTACTCTTCGGGAAAAGGACCACTCCTTACATTGTATGTACAAAGTCTGGCACAGTGAGGCCTTGATCTGGGTTGCGACCGCTAGATGACAAGTATTAAATAATGCACCACTGAATATCAATGGTCTTTTGCTAAGTATTCTGTAAACTTCACTTGAGTGGGGGGGGGGGGTCAGAGGTTCAGTTTAGATAACCCCCTTAAAATTCACAGGCCTTTTCACTGTTTTTTGATCTGAGAATTGAGCTGGACGTTATGCATAAATAGGCTCTATTCGCACGTGAAACCAGAAATGCCGGGTCACATGACTGACTACACTTATCAGACATTAAAAATGGGGAGGAGGGATTGATTTAAGCTTTAGGGGCAGTTTTTACTTTGTTCAAACTGGTTCACCCAGTTCTAATGTAATGGGATGTCTGCTTATAAATATATATATAAAAATACTGTTTGACTTGGTGCCATAGTAGGAGTCTGTTACATTGTGGAGAAACCCAGAAAGGAAGATTCTAAATTATTAAGTGCTATTAATTTCAGAGCACCATCTTGTTTGTTCATGAAGTAGCATTTGTGTGACCTTTTGTAAAAATCCTAATATTTCAATCACATAGAATCTTACTGCTGGAATTGTAGGCTAGCATTAAACTGTATCTTAGAATTATTTTGCTATAATCTAATTGCTTACTTGTTTTAAATAATTCAATTTATAGAATTTGTACTATCAAGAGAAAATTTCCATAAAACAAAGGGCCAAATTCTCTCTTGAATGACTACTAAAAGAGTTATTTGAGATGTACAAAACAGAATATAGCCCTAAATTATTTATGAATAATCATAACAATTAAAAAGATGGGGGGGAAAAGAGGAGTCTGAACAGCTTTACAATGGACAAAAACACTGGGAGAGCAAATCAAGGGTATAAATAAAGCAGAAAAGTCAGCAATGTTCCTTGTGAGGAAGTGGGGGGAAAAATAGCTTTCTCTTGGAGGGTTCTGTGACTTTAACAACGAAGTAATAGCTAAATGACCATTGCGAAAATGGCAGTTCAGTGATGTAAAATTAAGTAGTCCATTAAGACTAGCTTTTTGGCTTCTGATGGCCATCTCTCTTCTGGTGTTGTATGCAGTGTAGAAGTAGCTATGTTGGTCCCAGGATATTAGAGAGACAAGGTGGCTTGTGTCTCTCGACCACAGAAGTTGGTCCAATAAAAGGTATTATCTCACCCACCTTATCGCTCTTCTGATCCAATTTTACAAGCCATCACTTTACATGTAGGCCCAATTCAATGATCTTCTCTCAACATCCCTTGATGGCATTGGGAGTTAAAGGTGCACAGCACCTTACAGGATGAGGCCCATACTGAAAGCAAAGAGACAGGAAGTGAAGGTAATAATTGTAAAAATTCCTTCCTTTTGTCTTTTCAGTGGGACTCATCCTGCAAATTCTCACTCCCAGAAGCAGCACCAATGACTCAGCTAGGACTGTTCTTGTACCAATTTGCAGATCCAGGCCCAATAAAAACTGTCACTTTCTCTCAATTTGTTGTGGTTAATGTTTTTGTTGATTCATGTCCATATGTAAAGGGATTTAGAGAACTGGATTTGTTTTGGTTTTTTTTTTTGCTGGGGGCATGGGAGTGGTAAGGGTGGAAGGATGAAATCAAATGGGCAATGGAGAACTGTAATTTCACTTAGCTTCAATTAGAAAACTTCCAATAAATCCTGGGAGCACTTGTTAGGGGTTTATAGAAAACTGGATGATCACATGGTGTTTTCTTCTCTTCTTTTATAATTTCAAGTTAATTATGTAGGTAGCTTCAGATTTGAGTCAGTACTCATGAATGTTCATTATCTTCAAACTACAAGAGTGTAAATTTCAGCTCATCTCAGAACAGTATGAGTTTATTCTCAGCTACTTCTCTCAGAAACCAATGCCATTTGCATTCAGCATATGGACTGAGGGTCAGAAGTAATGTGTAGACATGAGGCTGTTCCTTGGCTCCAAAGGTACATTTGAGTGTGAAGGTAGGAGAAAACTATTTTATTATTACACAAGAACAACAAAAGGTCATATATTTTGTCTTTTTGTCCTGAGACTGTCTTCAAGAGACTCACACGAGGACCATATTCCGAAGCTTTACTGCCACCTGCTGACAACCATTTTATCTCTCATGTCATTCTAACTGTAGTTTGTACTCTAGCTGTATTCTTTACCTTCCACAGGAGGACTGAAAAACAGAGAGGGAAAATATGGCATTAGTAAGGGATCTGCACTGGCTGCCAGTTGGTCTCTTGGCGTGTGATTCATAGAGCCCTAACTAGCTTGGCATCTACCTACTTGCAAGATCACCTCTCTCCTGTTGATGCTGGAGCTGGATTTCCTTCACTGTAAAGGGGGTGGTGGTGTCCAGCAGGGCATTCTCAGGGCTCTGGAACTCAGTTCCCATCTTTAGTTTAAAATAGCTGAATATGATGATCCTGAGCATGTTTTTGAAAGGGTGAGGAGGAGTATGTTCCTGGGTATGATTTGGGGCTGGGCAGCGTTTCTATTTTGTCTTCTGGCTGAAGTAAGTTACCTCCGCTTGATTATTGAAGGCTGTTGGCCAAAGGAGTTTATTTGTACACTGTGTTAGTGTCATAAGTGTGAAGTAGCCTAGAATTAGTGTTTACCTGTAAGGGGTTAAGCTAAAGGTAACCTGAGAGGTGGACAACTGACCAATGAGAACCCTCCAAGTGATAAAAAGAAAGTAAACTTACTGACTACAGTACTTGATAGAATCTTACAGTTACAGTGAAAGACATAGCTGTGTTCATCCCATAGCCGAGGTGAACAGAGAGAAACCCCGAGAGAAACTGAAACTTAAAATCCTTTGTCTCCTGAGGAATTTCTCATTGGTCAGTTGTTCACCTCTCAGGTTACCTTTAGCTTAACTCCTTACAGGTAAACACTAATTCTAGGCTACTTCACACTTATGACAGTTAGTATGAATGCTTCTGGGTGGCAACTATTGTCAGGAGGCTCAAAGGCCCAAATCTCAAAGCTATTCCCAGTGGGAGGTAGTTGCCTAAATATTTTTGAGGATCTGGGCCACAAATACGCACAAAAACAACTGTGATTGATTTTTATCTGGCTTAGTTCTTAAAGTTTATCTGCTTCAGCCAAGTTTCCTTCAACAGCTCTTGGCTTAAGCTTTCTTGTATAAGGTAGTTTTAGTCAGTCATGAAAACAGGTAGTGCCTCCCCTCTGTCCAATAGAGAGTCTACTGTCCCATGCTCCTCTTGAGGCAAGGACAGTTTTGCCTCCTCCAGAATGCCAGCATTGGGCCCAGTGCCTTAAAAATGAACATGCCAGTTCATATTTTATAACCCGCACATGACAGGCTTTTATTCTGTGGTTTCAGTGCATCCATGGCTAGCAACAGAGAGTGCAACAAGTGAGGGCAGTTTAAAGTGAAAATGGCTGAAGTGATATCAGCCTTCAGACTTTTGGCAAAAGGAGCTGCTTCCACAGCACTGTGACATCCGACGGCAACTTTGGGATAATATCAAGCTGTGTTTACACTGTGAAGGCAATTCACGTCAAGTGTTTTTAAAGACATTCCACGTCCGATCAAAACACCAGATGTCTGGACTGAGTTCTAAAATTGGTCCTGAAAACAATTTGGCACTGACTAAACCAGCAGCTGAAGTGTTTTCCACCATAGTAGGAATGAGATCAGGATGGATCTGTTAGCAACATGCACTGTCTACAAATGGGTCACTTTCCTATCCTACACAGGGACTTGGTGGCTTCTGATACATCTAGTTTTGTCCCAGTCTCTTTGTCAGGTGTGTTCTAGACACTCTTCACATTCAAAAAGGTTGGGGAAACAAAGTAGTCCATCTGTTCTGTTTACTGCTGTCCATTGAAGCATCCAGTGTTTATTCCAGTTTTAAATTGACAGCAAATGAGAATTTGGCTTATGAATGTGCTAAGAGTTCCATTCTTTTTTCCTCCAGAGTCTGCATACTTCCTTTCATTCTGTCAGGACTTTATCCCAGGGTTTTTCCTTGTCTCAGAGACAAAAAGAAAATCCATTAAAAAAAACCCAACCCAAACAATAAACATTAGCAGCAATGCATGAGACTACCCTGCCAGAAAGGAAAGCTAAATAAGATTGTTTGTGAGCCTAGTGTTGATGAAACACATTTTAACTTAAATTCATTCATACTCTTCCATCAGCTCCAGCTTTCTTTGTAAAGTGAGTGTGGTCAAATGATATCCACAGAGATTTACAATATCATTGATAGCCACCCATGTGGTATTTCAGGTGGAGGTATAGATGCTGATCCTTGCCTATGGCTGAGGAAAGTCCCAGGGAGTTGAGATGATGTAAAGCCACTTTTGCACTTCCCCAATCCTTGGGCTGCCCCACACTGGCCCAGTTCATTGGTGTGTTAGGACAATTTGAGGACTGCTCTAATGTGTGCCAACTGCCCATAACAGTTGGCATAAGGACATGGGGGCTATCTATCTCCTCTTACCCAACTCAGGACCCTTATGCCAGCTAAAGGGATATATGCCACCCACAAATCTTGTATCTTGGAGATCCTCCTATGGCATTAGCCTTGCACCAGCAGAGCAGTTCACAGTTGCTGTGGTATGAGGGGAATTTGGCCCACAGTCTGCTGATAAAGCAGGCCCCAGCGTATGATACTCTGTTCCATGGATCAACCCAGATCACTAACCCATAGTGGGGCAAAGTTCAGATGTGTCTACCTTCAAGTAATCCCACACTTCACTATCCAGTACAATGGTGGTGCTGGGAACATTTTCCCATGCCCTCAGATATCATGGTGTTGGGGGCTGGATTAGAATATACAACACAACTGGGGTTGTATTTGTATTCACGTGCATAGCCCCTAACTCCGTTTTCTCAAAGAACAAAAAACAAAACAAAAATATCTAGCACCTTTCCCAGTAATATTTTTTTCCCATTAGATTAGAGCAAACTTGTTCTGCAAGTTCAATGGCATTGCTGGCACTGTCCTGTTTTTACTGGGGAAAAAATTTCAGAGGCAAAACTGAATCTAACATCTGCTCAGGGCCGTCCCTAGCTATTCTGGAGCCCTAGCTATGCAGCAACCACCGCGGGTTGTGTATCTGGGGTCCAGGGCCGGCTCTACCTTTTTTTTGCCACCCCAAGTGGCAAAGGAAAAGCTCTGTGTGGCAGTCAGGCGGCTTCGATGGCATGCCTGTGGCAGGTCTGTTTGGTCCCACGGTTTTGGCGGACCAGCCGCAAGCGTGCCGCCAAAGCCGCCTGACTGCTGCCCTGAGAGCACAAGAAACGCCGCCCCCTTCCATTGGCTGCCCCAGGCACGTGCTTGCTAGGCTGGTGCCTGGAACTGGTCCTACTGGGGCCCAGCCCCAGGTCTCCACTGGGGTGGAGAAGGGGAAATGGGCCTCCTGGGTGCGGTGGGGGACTGGTCCCAGGCATCTGAGGGGAAAGAGTCGAGGGGGGAGGTTTGACTGGTGGGGGAAGGGGGAAGGGTGGAACCACCCACCACCACTCACTAGCCACTCGACTGGGGCTGGGTTCTCACACTGGTTGAGTGCAAGCTTAGCCCTGCTGTAGAGCTCAGGGGAGTGGGGACGGGGACCTTGAGGAAGAGATGGAACAGGGACTGGAGCAGCACGTGGCTACAGCTGCATACTTTGTGTATGGGTAAGGACAGCCCTGCATCTGCCCAAAATAGTTGGTATTCAAGAGTGTTTGCATTAGCACTGAGGGCAAGAACTGTATTTATCTGTGAATTCGATTAGAAGGGATTGTGCTTATTCCTGTATTTACACTGCAGCTGATCTAAACTCATTCAACAACAATCACCCTGCCAGGGGCACATTCTTCTTTTAGCGTTAACGAGTTTGGGCTCCCGCACTCTACTAATGATTGTGTATAAGAAAATATGTGAAAGTTGGGAATACAAATAGTAGGAACCATTATGCACATATGTGACCACATCTAATACATGTGATATAAACCAAGTCCTGTCTCTCTCTCTTCAGTGGGATCACAATTTGATTCTGCACTTGAATATAAACAGAAGTACCAGAAAGTACAAAAGTAAGGTTCTCATCAACTTTATTTCACCCACACTGCACCTATATAATACTTTTCTTTTACTAATGAGGAGTAAAAACAAGTGTAATCCTAATGGTTAGGGCACCTTTATTATAGTGTATGCAACCTAGAATACTACAATCAACACATTGTCAACTAGATATTTCTTTTCTTCCTCCACATTCTTTTGAAATCTTCCAGACAATATCACTGCTGGTAACTAGCATCAATAGTAGTACTTCAAATGCATCTATTGCCCATATTTGTGTACCTATAATCTGTGCTTCAATACAGCTCCTCCTCCCCCTTTCTCACTGTGGGAAAACATTCTCCTCCTCACTTTTCCATGTTCAAGTAACAAACACTTCTTAATTGTGTCAAATTTTTATGGAAAAGAAGTAACCTTGTATGCTATGCTACCAACCTGTTCAGGCTGCCGAATTCTCAATTTCACGATATTAACTGAACAAGCTTTTACTTTGTTTCATATGCTTTTCAGGTAACATTTTAAGACCTATTTGTTTAAGCAATGAATATTTACGTATCATTTTAATTATGAAGACTTACTGATGCTCTATATGTATATTTAAGAGACTATGTACAAGATGTAATGGACTTGACTCAGATATGTAAGGTTTTCAAGTAAAGAATCTGTAAACAGAATTGATGGATAAACTCCTTTTTGGGTACAAGTAGAGAGTGTAGAAGAAAATGTAAAAGGGAAGTAAATGGCATAAAGAGCCAGATTTACAAAGGCATTTAGGTGCCTAAAGACAGATAAATGTATGATGAGATTCACAAAAGCACCTAACCAGGTTAGGTGTCTAATTCCCCTTGAAAAACATGGAATACTGTTGTATACCTGGACTTCAATCTTAGCATCACTTGTTCAGTTCAAGTGCTTCATGCTTTAGAAAGAAATAAAGGAAACAAATTTAGTAATAATGGATTCCAACATAGATGCCTTGATGTATTGCTAGCTGGCATAATGCTAAGATTATTCGGACTTGACAATTTTCTCTCATAGGAGGCAAAGTGTGTGTGTGTAACAAATGAGTTGAACAGAAAATTAACTCCCCCATCTTCAAACTCTGAAACACTGATGATTTAGATTTTATTATAAAATTATGGTTGATTTTACAATTACTAAAAATATAGTGCTTCCAAAATTAATCAAACTTGAAATGTGCTTATGTTAGAAATCAAACTTCAGCTTATATCTTGGATATCCATATTATTAAACTTATTCTGCTTAGCAGTCAAAACCACGTCTTTCAACCAGATGTGCTACTAAGTCAACTCATGCCTGAAATCAACCTGTGATCCTTCTTGCTTTATAAATCAGATCAGCAATAAAGATTCACCCAGCAAAACATGGCTGAGAAGTTTTAGTTTAGTCAGAGATGATCATTTACTTTTCTGCAGCTAACTAGCTCTGTGGCAAACCCATCCTGATTAAAGCACACAAAATTCAAAGAACCAAAGGCCCATTTCCAAAACCTCCAAATCTGTCAGGACAACTCATGCATATCTTACATATGTCTCACCCTTACACTACACGGTGGACAAACTTTGTTTCATATCCAATTCCATGATGTGGGGCAGGGGAGGGAAGAAGCCCACCTGTATTATTAGTTTGCTGCGAGTAATGAGAGATTTGGCAGGCTTGACATTGTCTTCAGCAGCTGAAGCCCAGGAGAATGGTGGTTTGTGCTCTGGCTTGACTGGGAGACATTCCATGAACTCCAGCCGAAGAAATCCTTTGCATCCCAGGTATTTCTCCATCCTGTGGAGCTTGTGTGGTAGATTGAGAGTGGGAGAAGGCATGCTGAATGTTACTTAGAGGAAACAGTTGAAGAATCATCAGGGCTGGGTGTCCTAACATTTCCACAGAGGAGGGAGAAAGCTATGCTGTTGGTGGAATAATGTTGCTGATGGGGATGGGTAAGAGTCAAGCTTCATTGTATCTGTTTCTTCAGAGGAGAGGAAATAAGGAACCATGGAACATCACTTCTTAAATCAGAGCATGCAGTTTATATATGAATCATGATTGTTCTTCCAGTTAGTTTTGTTGCATATACAAAAATGCTATTAGATGTTGTTTTGAAGATTTTTTTAATGTAAACACTACACTTTAAAATATCAAAACAGCAGTTACAGTTTTTATTTTGAAATGTCTTCTTTTTCTGTATTAGAGACCATGTGATATTTCAAATTGTCAGTTTAATTCTCTATCGAAATTTTTTCCATGTTCCCATTTTGTTAGAGTAGTTCCTCAGCATCTCCATTTATTTTCACTCTGACAGCAAAGCGACTGGTACTGACTCTTCCCTGTAGCTACTTCGAGGGCCAATATCCTGTAATTTCTCCTACAGCTTGCAGAATCAGGATCATCTTATTCTGTGATCTTGCTATTGCAGGTGTCTTGGACAGTAAATTTAAACTATTGATATAATTTTATGCTAGTAATCTATAATTTGTGATATTAGCAACTGAAAGTTAAATGTGCCTTTAAAAAAAGCAATAATAATAAGAATAGTATTTTGCTCAGCTAGAAATTGTCTAGACTTTGACAGTAAGAATTAGAAGACAAAGCAGTTGGCAAATTAAACCTTGCAAAAGTTTTTGAAAACATGCAGCATCCTATAGTAATTTTTCTAACCGTAAGCATAAGAGATGTATTGGAGGATAGAAGAAAAAAAACTTCAATACCAAATCTCTTAAAAATTGAAAAAAATTTATATTGTATAAACTGTACTTTATTTCGTGTCTTGAAATTCTGCTATTTGAGAGGTGTGGCACACGGCAAGAACCTTTCCAGACTACAGACTTCTACACAAGCTCCTTCACATCAAATTAAATCTTAAACCTTTTTTTTTAAAACTTAGATAAAACTACCTCCTCATAGCCCCTTTTGTATTTCTTCTCTTCTACAAGGTGAGGTCTCATATCTGTAGACTTCTTGGGCTGCCAAATACTGTTATTCTGTGAAGGGGACACTTCTGATGGACACGACAGTGTCCTATTTCCATACTACTAATACAAGTTTGGAAGGACTAATGGGTGAGGGAATATTATTGAATCTGTATGTTCACTTAAGAAAAGCCTAAGTGTTAGAAGGGCTACAGTCCAACTAAGCCAGTAGGCTCTTATGCTCCTATTACTTTAATCAAGAAGAATTCTGGGAATCCTTCATACTTATTGTCCTAAAATTTCTATAACTATTAATTGCAAGTTAAGGAAAACAGTTCAACAATCTCTATTAGTGTTTGTATTTCCACTGGAATAAATTTCCAAAAATAGTTATACATTCTTGGATAATAAGACATCATCCCCTGGAGGAAAGGTAGAAATTGATGGAACATGAGAAATGAGGTTGCAGTTAAACAGGCACTAACTAAAACAAGAGTTTGACTGTTTTAAATCACATAAATTAACACTTTCCTGAGTGTGGAAGGGTCCTTGATAAAAGAAACAGATGTATTACTTTTTTTTGGTCTATGGCTGGTAATATATATTAAATATCCTGCAAGCAATATAAGTAACTGTAAACTTGGGGTAAAAGTATTTGTTTGGGTGCCTCAGATTGGCTAGAGTCACTTTTTGTTTTCATGTGTCTCACACTCTAATTTTATTATATAAATTACTCAGTGAGGACAGGTTCTCTAGGAATTTGATGTACTCATCATTATGGTAACTACAGTAGGTTCAAACATGTCAAAGCTGGGTGGGTGAAAACAGGGAGAAAAGCTCATCTGGCAATGGCTAATCTATATTTTATTAAAATAAATCATTTCAAAGATACAGTAATTTTTTCAAAGAAATTTAACTTACAGTAGACAGTTTTTGTGGATGCCAGTAAAACTAAAATGTAAAACAATTTAAACGTTTCTAAGTGCAAATGGTGCATATAGAATCCTTTGTTGCATACATAATTTATAAAAATAATAAAGAATGACCTCAGTGTCTACATGAACTATGTTGAATGTCCATTATGAAATAGTCAAAATTCAGAAGGCACTTGTACAAAAAGGGACAATATGCACTGTGGATCAGGCCCATATTTCATGAAGATTTTCAAGGGTGTCTGGGGGCATAGGGTTTGACAGTGATTATACCAAAAGAAGTTTCAAGATGTGCCCCATGTATTCATCCGAGTTAAAGATAAACTGGAACAACTTTACTATGAAACAAGATTTTGTACAAGATACTTCAGCGGTAGAACACATTTGTATTTGGAGTTAAACATTGAGTTTTGAAATCCCACTGTGATGAGATGAATTAAAAAAAAAAAAAAAAAAAAAAAGACAAAGCTTTTCAAAACTTTCGTCACCTCAGTTGGTAAGATATAGCAATATTCTACAAGGAAGGTGATCTGTTGGTTCTATAAACCTATCCAACTACTGGTTGCTTGGTGAATTACTACAAAATTAAAAACCCAAAACTAAACTTCTATCATGTGATAAGATTATTTTTCCTTCACACTGATGTCAGATGATTCCTCAGAGTTCAGGAAGGGACAGAAAATGAAAGTTTTGCTGGCTTGATTACACACTCGTCCACAGGTTGGATGCAACATTTGTGTGGAGTGTGTAGGAAGAGGGGGAATACCAGAGCGTAAATGAAAACCAGAGAGCCCCCGGTATTGTCTAAGCCTTTGATTAGGAGACACAAACTTCAGAAAGTGTGGCAGGCACAGACTATTCCCAAACTTTTGGAATCCCCCCACAACAAATAGAACTCCCTCCCCAAAGTTTTATAGACTTCATATGGACAAGCCTAGGGTGTCCATGAATTCAAACTACAGTTCATTTCTGTTTTTCCTATCATGAAATTAGTCTAACTTGTATTTTCACCATGGTGTCTTCTATTTGTCACAGCTTCAGTATACTTTGAATTTTATCCTCTTCAATATCAGAGTTCATCCTGAATAATAATAATAATAAAATTACAATCCAAAAGTACTAATACTCCGTTTTTTTCTTCACACCAGTGATTTTACATTTTCTTGCACTAGCTCTAACACTAACTTGGCTGGGCAAACATTTAGCAAACTCCAATTTAATTATTGGAGTATTGGAGTATAATTAATAACATTTAATAATTTAATATTTCCTTCCTGCTGAAACAGAAATATTACTCTTGGGCTAACATGCCTCTGTACCTTGCCTGCCAGGCTCAGGATAAGTGTACCCTCCAGTGTAAACCTAGGATTCAAACTCAGGCCCAAACCTAATTTCCCACCCCCTACAAACAAATCACATTGGCTTAGGTCCCAGGACCTTATAGGGATGGAGGGTCTTATCCTGAGTCAAGCCGGAATCCAATGTTCAAGCTCTACTGATTTGTAGTGTAGACAGCCCCACTGGACTTGTGCTCTGGGAGCCTGACAAAAATATCCCAGGGCTGACTTTCCTTGTCCTCTGGTCTGTCAAGTCTGGTGGAAAATCAAGTTTTCCCTCACTGCACCACTAACAAAGAGCTACAGAGGACACATTAGGGGCTGGCACTAGAAAGTCTAGGATGAGAGTGGCTGGACTCAGGCCAACAAAATGCAGTGTAGATACTGGAGCCTCAGATTGGGACCCAGGATTCAACAATTTCTAATCCAGGGTTACAAATAAGTGTAGATGTTCAAGCCCTAGATTAACAAACCCAGGGTCTGCTAACTCTAGTTCTACTAAACCAGGTATTACGTTGCAGAATAGGCATGCCGAGTATAAGGGGCTTGGCTAAAGCACACTTTTCCAACTAACCCCAGCTACTGAATGGTCCCTTGAGATGGTCGTCTTTATATTGCATTAAACTTTGGCAAGAATGGTGCAAAAATAGCCTCAAGGAGGACACAGTAACTGGTTCTATGACAGTACTGCTGAACTGTGCTGTGCTCTTCCAAAGAAGCAGAAAAGCTGACTCAGTAAATATCATAACTAGACCAAGACTGCATACAAAACTTCAACATTTTATGGGTATAAAGATGAAAGGCTATCAAGATTCTTTAAATAGCTATTCTTTACACTAATATGTCTTCACAAAGGCCACAAGTTTCCTACCTTGTTTCTAGAAGATTTTTTTCTCTTTCCTTTACTTATGATGGCTAATCTTTCAGTCAGAAGATCAGCTATGCCCTTTGCATCTCTGCTGTCTATGTGCTCTCCAAGAACATTTTTCTTTAAAACAAAGAGAAGAGTAAATTATTGTCACTTCATGCCTTCTCTACTGAAGAGAAATGGATCTGGTGACTGCTGGGTGAAATTCAGACCCATTCTGGAGACAATTGCAAGGCCCTATGCAGTGCTCAAATTCCCAACTGAGGTGAATATCACACTTCAGAGAGAGGCATCTGTAAAGTTTGTGCTTCATAAATGTCAACTCCCGCAGTAGTAATTACTACGGAGTTCCAGTGTGTGTAATCATGCACTTTATGAAAACTCTAATGCTTAGCTAGAATACTTTTGATATACATATTAAATATTTACTCAGTATAAAAATATTTTAGAAATCACTTTGGTACCTAAATTCAATAAATCTCTTGCTGCGGGTTTGATCTGACAAACTCTCATTCAGAGAGAAATCCCATAGAAGTGAATGGGATTACTATGTGAGTACAGACTAGTTGCAGGGGTAAGGATTTGCAGAATCATGCTCAATAGAGGCTGTTTATAAATGCAAAGTAAAATTGAAAGAATCAGCTTTGCCATTAGAAAGTATTGAAAACTGAACACTTTTTCTTAAACTTCCAAGCTATTGTATAGCAAGGTCTATATTTGTTTTGTTTAACAACATCCAATGATTTCAAACAAAAGGCCATTTTCTAGAGAAAATTGGAAGCTTTGTGACGGAAAGCTTTTTATTCTGTTGAAAAATGGCGATTTGTCAAAAGCATGATATTTGGTGGAAATGTCACTTTTGACAAGTTCATTTGGAAAGAAAACTTGAAAAAATATTTTGATCATCAAAACAGAACATTTTCATTTTCTGTTTTGACACAACTTTTTCACTTTTTATATAATAAAATAAAAATCAAACTCTAAATGAAATGTTCTGTTTTACTGAAGCAAAGCATTTTCTACTGGATCAAAATGTTTTGTTTTGTAGAAAATTTTGAAATTTGTTGCTTTCATTCCATTTAGGAGTGAAAACGTGAGACATTTCTCACTAAACGAAAAATCTAGTGCCCACTTTATGCTATACTTTTTCCTTACTTTACACTATCAATTTGTCTAGATACCAGCTTCCTTTCCCATCAGACTATTATCTCTCATTACACTATTGTTTTCCTGCTACAGAAATTTCAAGTATTAAAAAAACATCAATTTTTAGAAGCAACAAAGAGTCCTGTGGCACCTTAAAGACTAACAAAAGTATTGAAGCATAAGCTTTTGTGGGCTAATACCCACTTTGTCGGATTCATATAGTGGAAGTACGATGAAGTGGGTATTAGCTCACGAAAGCTTATGCTTCAATACTTTTGTTAGTCTTTAAGGTGCCACAGGACTCTGTTGCTTTTTCAGATCCAGACTAACACGGCTACCTCTCTGAATCTTGATCAATTTTTAGAGTTTCATTTCCTTTAGAAAGATTAGTTTAGGGAATAAATGTTCATAGAATCTGAAATAAGAACTATAATACACTTCAACATTTAATTTTCAGTACAAAATTAAGCACAATACAATCTTAAATGGTAGTGGAGCCAGAGAAGTTAAGCAGCAGTACTGCCCCTCATTGGTTCACACAATGGGGATGCTATTTAAACAAATATTTACCTCTGCTCCTTGGTACGGATAAAATTTAACAGTAGGGTAGGCTCTGATGCCAGCCGTCTGACAAGTATGAGCATAAGCTTGACAGTCAACTTTTCCAGCTTTTACTTTTCCTTTTACAGCCTGAAAAAGAATTTTTTTTACTAGAAACCCCATTAGACTAAGCAAACTTCAAAATTTCCACGTGACTCAGACAACTTTTTATAAATTGGAATAGTAGAAAAAACCCACACAACACGAAAGCATGGTACAGAATCTGTCCATTCATTTTACCAAGTGCAGATAAAAGGTAAACTTTTGAAAAGAGGTTAAAGTCCCAGTTTTAAAATTAATGTTGGCCCTTGGAAGCCTAAATCCCCTTAGTTTTCAGTGAGACTTAGGCTATATCTACATTGTAAGTAGGGGTGTAATTTGCAGTTTCGGTAAATGTACCAGTGCAAACTTTACTCTACTTAGAATGCTAAAAATATGAATGAGAATGTGGTGGTGTAGGCTTCCGCATGGCTGTACAAAGGGGTGAGGTGTGATTCAACAGTTTGAAAACTGTACTAAACAGAGTCAAAGTAAAAAGCAAAATTGTCAGTGCTGTAGCCCATAGGGCAGCCCCAGGAGATTACTGCAAATTAGTCAGACTCCCTGAACTGCTGAAATGATGCTGGAGTTGCTGCATTTCCTACAGCCTTGAATGTGGAGGATGCAAAGTTAGCTTAAAGCCACTTTAGCTTCCCCTTAGCCTTGGTCTGCAAGTTCTGTGCTGCTCCTTTTGAAAGGTGTAGCACAGAATCTCATCCCTACAACTTTCAAATTTGTGTCTTGGAGCTCAGTTTGGCATGGCTGTCAGGAATCTGTCTCCCTATGAGGACATGAACTATTGGGATACCTTTCTTATATACCAAAGGCAGGCAAAAGCAGTGAACAGAGACTTAGGTTTTGTTGTTTGTTCTGCCACCATTGGCTCTGACTTTAGACAAGTCCCTGAATCTGCCTGTCTCACAGATTCTAATCTGTAAAATAAGGTACTTGCCTACCTCAGAGAGGTAATGAGGATAAACTCATTAATGTACATGAAACACTTGGTGACAAGCACAACTGGATTGGCAAGCCTATTTAAAAATCACATGCTCCTCTTCCCTGTAATTGAAGGGAACTCTACTTTCTTTGATTTCTACATATTTAAAGTTAAAAAAAAAAAACAAAAAAAAAAAACTTAGAAATTATGGTCCCCTTCCTTTACAGAGAAGAGGGACATGATTTTTCTAAGTTGAGAAGAACTTCTCTACACTTATGAAAGTACGTAATGGTGCTGAGGAAATAAACTGAAAGGGAAATAAAAGGCTTGTCTAAATAATGAATTACTGTGCTGCAAGTTAGTGCACAGCAGATTCACACCATGGCTTGTTGCCTGGTAACTCACTGTTTAGACATGCCATAAGATTTTATAGTTTTGAAGTAAATATTTTACTTCATGGCAGTGGCATATATAACTACTACTAAATCTATTGATGAAACGTTATATACGAAGTAGGTATTATTATTACTGATCAGAAGCAAACTGACTGCTGGTGTCAATAGGTTAAAAACTTACCCTAGCTAGCACCTCAAATTCTGGAGCAAAATTTTGGCAAGGGCCACACCAAGGAGCATAAAAATCAATGACCCAATGATCCTTCCCATGCAAAACTTTTTCTGTGAAGCTCTGAGGTGTCAGATCTACAGATACTTGAGGTAAATATCTGGAGAGAAGGGAAAAACATGTATAATGAAATTAAAAACCTTAAATATATTTAAAATTTCTGTTATGCTGCAGAAAGCTTCCAGAAATTAGAAAATAGCTATAATGAAATGTAAACAAACACCATAATATTATTGCGTTGCAAGGCTCTTTAGTTTACATGAGGTATAGGCATTTAAGCATTATCTCATCCCTTCTTGAACTAAAAACTGAGGATGTTATATAATTTGTGTGTGGGGAAGGCAGACTTGTGTCCTTTCAGTATGAATGGTCTTTTCTCATGAAAAGAAGAAGAAATTTCTATTATTCAGAAGACTTGAACTTGGTACTTAGACTGAATTGGGGAACTCAAAGAGCTGTATTCCGATATCCACAATATTTACTGTGGGTTCAGGAATGTGACGCTACCTTCACTGCTGTAGGAAGCTAAGAATACCATCGCTAAACAATGTTTTTAAGGCTTGAGCCACCAAAGTTCAGAAATTCCTGCATCTGTCTTGTGAAGCAACATATCCATCTATCTAGGCATTTCTAATGCTTTGTTTCCATGGCATTTGGGTGCTAGCTTCTCCTAGACCACTGAGCTAGCTTGTGAACAAATTTTAATGTAACAACTCACCCAAGTGCCCAGCTTCGTAATGAATACGAATCCCTGTGCCAACCATTGTAATTACTATGAGAGAACACACAAGAAAATACTCATTATACAATAGCTTGAATAGGTTTGAAAGACTTTGTAGAGATGTTAAATCTGAACCCAGGATAACCTATTCACAAAGGATGATACAAAATTCTTTTGAATGCATACATTTTAGAATATATTTCTACTATAGTTTAGATCAGTGGTCTTCAAACTGGGGTGTGCGAGCCCACCCCAGAGGGTGCGCGAGACCCTGGTGCTGCCACCGAGCCCGCCTGGGAGACCGCCAGACTCCTGGGAGGTCCATTTTTGTCCCACCGAAATGCCACCGCAGAAAGCATATCCCCGGGGGCTGTCAGACTTTTCCCTCCACGGAAAGGGGCCGCGGGGGGAAAAGTTTGAGGACCCCTGGTTTAGATATTGAAAAAGCTATTTTAATTTCAAATTGAATAATACAGGTCAATGATACACATTCGAAAGCACTGGAACAGGAAGAGATGGAAGGATCGATCCTATGTTATGTTAGATTAAAGGAGAGTAAAGTAAATTTAGTACTTCAGTCAAATTGACTTTCTGTCAGCTAAGAAGGCTTTTGTGCATTGTCTCTTTGGTAACATTTCCAGAAAACATTGCTAAATCTAATATAGGTGGGACAAAAAATAGCACATGATCAAGTGGAAAACATAGTTAAGAAAAAAAAACAATTTTATTATTACAATGGAAACGTTTTCAATTTTACTTTTTATTCTGTTAACTTCTGCATTTCTCTCAACTTGGACTATGAAAACAAGTTAGTTACCCAAAGATTTATTATTTCAGCTATGAATACTGTAGGGGATTGTTTGTTTAAAACATCTTTCACTGAATTTTCACACAAATTATCTAATAATAATCTAATGAGTAACTAATAATCATAGGCTGTGTGAGAGTTTGTCACAAAAATATAAATTCATAGTCAAATCTAACCAAACAGTGGTTAGAGTCATTTCTTTTCAGGGGCACTATTTATCCCCAGAGTATATTTAATGTATTTCTTAATTACTAAATACTGCTTTCTGCAAAATCTGACGTTAAAGGTAGAAATGTGTTTTCTTTTCCTTTTTTGGAAAAATAAACACCTCTTCTGGGGAATTTAAGTGCTTTGGGAGAGATTTATATAGAAGAAGAAGAAGAGTCAACTTGTATCACAGGCAGTTCAACAGTCAAAGGTTCAGCAGCCTATCACCCCTTAATACAATCTACATAATTTACTATCAATGAGCATTTGATGGAACACTTCAGTTGTATAATCAGCCTTTTGCAGTTCAGTTTAATCTTTCTTCAATATTCCATTTGCCTCTGAGGTGCCAAGGTCAGAAATGTAAAGTGTTCAATGTTACAAAGCTATTGTGTATCAAAGAATCAGAGCATTATTACAAAAAACAATAATAAAGAAAATTAATGGTCAGATTTCACTTTCCATAGCACTAGTTTTTTTCACTATTAAGAATTTGTCTCTGATTGTCCCAAATAAATGATATGGTGAATGGGCTCACTGAACATGTAAGGTCAAAAGTTCTATAATGTTGATAAGACACATGCCAAAGAAGGTTATTTATATATAATACAGTATCTGCATGCATACTGATCTGTTTTTAAAGGCCAGGTTCCACTACAGTATACACCAGTGGTCGGCAACTTTTCAGAAGTGGGGTGTCGAGTCTTCGTTTATTCACTCTAATTTAAGATTTCGCATGCCCGTAATACATGTTAATGTTTTTAGAAGGTCTCTTTCTATAAGTCTATTATCTATAACTAAACTATTGTTGCATGTAAAGTAAATAAGGTTTTTAAAATGTATAAGAAGCTTCATTTAAAATTAAATTAAAATGCACGCCCCTGCCCCTCGACCGGTGGCCAGGGCCCAGGCAGTGTGAGTGCCACTGAAAATCAGCTCACATGCTGCCTTTGGCACATGTGCCATAGGTTGCCTACCGCGGTATACACAGTGAGTCAGAGTTACTGATATTTTCTGCAGAAGACACAGGACTGGGTCTATGGCACTGTTCTGTTAACTACATATTTAGCCATTGACATGGAAAAGGATTAATTGTTTGAAGTTATGTAATTCATTTTTAGGTTACTAATGAATACACTACTCAGGAAAATCTCTGGCAATCTTAATAATAAAACATAGGAACCCCAAACAATTATTTAGATAAGCTAAATTAATTTCTTGCATTATTTTACTATTACATAACTGAAGATCTCAGAATGTGTGAGAATTCACACTGTACTTGTAAACACTTACGAGTTTCTAGTGGCTTTGATTTAACATCTGAAAGATACTATTTTCCCTCCCAGATCCTCCTTAATATGTTTTGAAGATAGCATAACGCTTGAAATACAAGCCATGAAATAGTTTCCAAATGGAAGCAGTTATTTACTTACTAGTAATGATGACCTGTTTTTGATTTTTGAGGAAAGAGTCTTATTTCAGGATATCCCTGTACATTTTCTTGGTGACAGAAAGAAAAATATTTTTGACAATCCACACTGCCAACAGTGATTAATCCATTTAACAACTGAAAAAGAAAAAATATTGTATTTTCTAGTCAGTAAAATCACTCTGGGATTATGAGGATAGTTCATGCCATATGAATCTGTCAGAGGTGAATACTTCAGAATTTAGACATCAGCATTTATTGCAGTCCTCAGCTCTGGAGTACTTAGCAGGTAAAAAGCAAAAGGCTGATATTTTTTCCTCTTTTTTTTTTCTCCTATGGTAATTATGTGTGTGTGCAATTACATACATACTTTGCATATGAAATACTATGCATGTAGTTGAACCCCTATTTTACAACCGAACTGGAGATTGAGACATCTAAGCACTGTAAAGTGACTTCCAATGCACTGGCACGTGAAGGGATGTCAACTTGTTCTTAATTGACATCACTTTTGTTATATGGTTCCCCACATCGTGGTTGAGGAAAAAGGGGTTCATATAACTGATTTTCATGAACACCAGTCATATTAACAGTCAAAGTTATACTGTACATGGCCAGAACCATGATTAGTCTGTACACACTAACTGGCAACAAATGGTCATGTGATTGCACAAAAATCAAGGATTTGCAGTACTATTACGCAAATTACTACATACAAACAATGGCCATGGAAAGTAAGCACAGACCTGAATACTGAAGTGAGTATCCTTCAGATCACTGAAAAGCAAACTAAAAACATCCTGGAAATACTAGTTAATAATATGAATTGAAAAAGACCCCCCAAAAGAATATTCTTAGTTTTTCTAAATACAAAATATTCAGGTTTTAATTTGAAATCAGAACCGGATCCTGATTGGACTCTCTAGTTGCTACTTTAAATACAAATAATTATAATAAACTATCCCCCATTAAGGAAGTTAGAGGGGAAAAATAGCTATGGTTACTTAAAACCATTTCTGATCCAACGTACAATAATGAGTCTCTTTCTTTATCTTTTTTATTTTAAACACAAATATCTATTTACCTTGTAATTCACAATACTTAAGGAATTAATCAGACTTCACGGAAAGTTATTCTAAACCTTGTCAAAATTTGTGGGATTATGGGTATTTAAGATTACATTAGCAATGTTCAGGAACATTAAAAAATAAATCACCATAGCTGGAACAACATAAAACTGCCATGGAGGTACTTATTTTGTCCATTATATTAATCGCTAGTCTTTTTTCACTTATGGTAACTTCTGGTCAATTTATTGAACAGTTTCAATACTTCTATTAAATAGGACATTTTAAAACTTAGAATGTGATTTCCACTTTACCCTGGCCATCCTTTTCCATTCTGGCATTAAAGCTTGGCAAGGCCCACACCATGGAGCATAGAAATCAACCATCCAGACTTCATCCCGCTTTCTTTGTTTAATTAGTGCACTGAAAGTGTCTGGTGTTAAGGAGACCACCGAAGGGTTCATGAGATCCTAAAATACACAAATAACGAGACTTACATTTCACATACATTGATATGATCCTGTATGTAGCACTATCTAATACAAACTGTTTACATAGTACTCTCATGCTTATCTCACAAATGAAGCTTGTTTGTCTTTAAGTACCAATAACTCAAATATCCTATAAATTAACAGCCTTTGAAGAATGGCCTGAGTGTGTAGAGATCAGCACCTTATTTCTCAAAGGGGATAAAACTACTCACAATTGTAGGTACATATACTGGATACCACAGTCTGAGCACTCTCAATAATGAATGCATTTCTCCTCTCTATTAAGTTGGGAAGTGTTATTAACCCCATTTTACAGGTGGGGGACTGAGGCATAGAGACATAAAGGACTTGCTTAAGGTCACAGAGAAAGTGTGTAGCAGAGCAGGGAACTGAACCCAAGTCTCTGAATTTGTAGACTAGTGCTCAGGAGACCATTTTTCCTCTCCTGAGATGTCTTCTCCCTGCACGCTCTTATTTTAAGAATATCAGATAGTGATATTAGGAGAGCTGGTTAGAAAAGATATCTTGGAGTGTCCTACACCAAGACAGCATGAGTATAATGTGAATTCAGGGACTGACAGTGTCATAACATGAGTCACATACCTCTATAAACTCCATGATCTGTTCAGCAGAGTGGTGCCCTTCATATTCATGAACATTGGACTGGTTGAACACAACTGTTGTTGGGTAAGCTCTAATGTTATGCTATAGAAAACATAAAACAAATTGCAAAAAAAGAGTTCTGATTTGCTGCCAATCCATTAGGGACCATTGGTACTAACGATCTATACTCTTGCTAGCCAATTTGCTTTGCACAGGACAACTCCTCAAACTTTCAGATAATATACTTAATCTTGCCTTAGCGGTGGTGTGGGGGATGGACTAGATGACCTATTGACATCCAAGAGACCATAGAAATGTAGGGCTGGAAGGGATTTTGATAAATGAGAGCTTGGAAGGCCTAGAAAAAAAACTATGGAGTGGGGTCTCGAAACCCCAATTCATAGTGAAAAGGTTGCTGGCTTTTTAAAGAGGACGTACTGTTGGAGCTTAAAAGCCATCCCACACTTTTTTCACTGTACTCATGCTTAAGGGAACAAAACTACAGTCTTTTCTAAGTCTTCTGACCTGTCCCTCCAAATTCTCTAAACAAACAAATCAACCCAAAACCTTTATTTGAAGTTTTCAGATGTACCCCTCCCCATCCTTCAGGTAAAACAGCTTGTACTGTACTAATTGTACGTTAATTTTGCTATCTGTAAACCTTAATTCGTCGATGATTTAAGTCCTTCAGTATCAGTGGATATTGGCAACTCCTCTATCTTTAAGGCTTTCATTTCTATGCCAATTTCCCCATGTATCCTACAATTTTACGTTATCACTATAAAACCAGAAATATCCTGGTTAAATGTGCTTAAGTTTGACTATTTTCTTAAAAATCAGTTGTTGAATTCAAGCAGTGCACTGATATAGAAAAGGCCTAAGCAAATAAAAAGGCAAAAATGCGAAGGAAAGCTCCTCCTTAAATATATGGAACAGTCCTGCATTTCTTGTGACCTCCAAAATTCCTGATTTGTACTACAGACAAAGGCAATGCAAATTACAAAGCAGTTGTAGGCTGGCTGAGAACTTGAACTCTTTGTGGCATTCTGAAAATGGTGTTTCCTCAGCATAAACTTCTCTGCTGTTTTTCTCTCTCCATATTCAAAGCAATATAATAGGACCAGTGTATATTTTGTAACTAGATTAGGAATGAAGAACTGGGTTTATGCTCATTCACTTCTCTCTCTCTCTCTCTCTCAAGGGAATAACCCAACACTGGAATTCAAATCTTTCCTGACCACTAAGAAGGACTTTAATCTTATCACAGAACACACTAAGTTTATAGATTCTTTTAATGCCCTTGAAAAAAGCCTTGATAATGGAGCACCCTGTTTGGATGTGTTTTGAAATTTTAACTACAAGAAAACAGCATTTACTGAAGAAGACCTTTTAATACTTGCAGCTTACCATGTTGCAAAGCCCTTCATGGATTGTGCAGTCTAGTGTGCCAAACTTAAGGTGACCAATAAGGTGTTTTGATGCTTTTCTCAACTCTGGCAACAAAGCTCGACATGGAGGACACCACTAAAAAAATGCAAATCATAATACTACTGTTAAAACAAAGCAAAGAACATATAACTCTCATGTAAGCAGGTCTCTGCAGAAATATGAATACATATATTGATATCTCAGTATGCTGAGCAATGTATGCATGGTCTTGACAAACAAGACTCCATTAAAGGATAAAAACATTCAATGCAGGAATGGCACAACCTTGGATTAATGAATTATTAGGGTGCTCCATGCTATAGAATATCTTAAAAACAATGCTGGTATTTTAATACAATATTTACATATTTTACGAAAAAAAGGGAAAAGAAATATAGCAATCCAATACTTACAGGTGCAAAGAAGTCAACAAGCCATGGTTCCTTCTCCTTGCCAGGAAAATTCTGAGGCCCAAGTGTGATAACGTGAGAGTTTACACTCTCCTTGGCAAATGCAACTATGTCATATAGGATCATCTTCCCTAAAAATATCCCCACCCAAAATAACCAATTGTTATTCTCAGTATCTATATTCTTATGAATACTCAATATTCATTTACCAAAAACAGGAGCACGTTTCATTAACAGTGTATGATTTGTCTTATTACAAATGTTCTACCAGAGATCAGGCTGAAGAGTTGGTAAATGCAAACTTTGTCACTGGCCACACTGGTCCTGTTTCAAAGCCCACAGAAGTCAATTGGACTTATTCAGTTAACTTCAATGGGCTTTGAACAAGGCCTTACTAAATAAGCCATACAGCTATCATCTTACCTCAACTTATGTAGGCATCAGTTCACTAGTCTACCTCAGTGTAGAGAACAAGTATGGCAATTCATGTTGGACATTTGGATACGAAAATGCTTAATGCATAAAATGTCTAGCCAGGATAAAATATAAAATTAATGTTCTTTGTGGAAAATGTTTTTCTTCTGAAAATAACTGAGTTGAAGAATCTCAAAGTAGCAATGTCTCAGGACACAACACAGTGATGATGCAATTTAATATTGCTCTCACTCAGTTTAGTTAGAGGAGACCCTCAACATGATCCTCTCATAACCAAAACAACAACTAGAAGAAGTACAAGTTGGCAAAGGTGGTAGATGCCACCTATTCTGTACAAATTGAAAGGAGCCTTTCTGAAAAGAAGACACACATCTTTAAAAACTAGCAAGGAAAACATTAGATGAATTGGCACCGATTGCAGTCATACCAGCATTAAAAATGAGATCATAAATTATCTTTATGCTGTTTGCATCTTGTATAGAATTTGGCTACAAAAATTTCATACCTCTGACAGTTCTATGGTCCCTTCAAAAGCAATGGCTGTAGCTCAGTAGGAGGTTTTTATCAGACTAAGTTTCTGGTTGAGATCTTTTGTGTGCTATGCTCTTCATGCTTCATAGCCTGAAAGCTAAATATTCAGCTGGTGTAACCCCCCGTAACTCAATTGAATTTGATGGAGCTACACTGATTTACTTGAACCGCAATTCCAGCCCTGAGTCTATGTAAATTTTTACAGCATTTCAGAATTCTTTTAAGGGGACGCTTCAATATTGTAGGTTTGAAATTATTTACTAGCGGGCTTTGGAGGACCTAAGCATACATGGCAAAAAATGGCTGTGACTGAAAGCATCCTTGTATTCATACACTAATGTAGTAAAACTGGTCAATAATATCATGGTAGAATGTATGTAGCAATATCATATGTAAAGTTATGAATTCCTGCTCTATGTTATCAGCACATATATAAAACCACACAGCCCTGCCTAGACAAACGTTGTTGAACAGTTCTATCCTAAACAAAGGAATGTGTGTTTACCTTGATTTACATATTAGTAGTAAACAGCGTCCTCAAGACGCTAGTGGGAGAAGATGGCAGAAAACACAAATTGGGGAAGAAAGAGCATGGAGCTTCCTTTATCATGAAAGACCATGTCACCTTCCGCCTGCTGCTTTGGATAAATTTTACTTTTTGGGGGGAGAGGTGGCACCCTTAGAAGAATCCATTTCAAAGAGTCAATGGTCTATAAAAGAAAGGGGCAGGTACCCCAAATTCTCTCTTTTATCCAAGACAAAAGTACCAGAACCTTTTGGGCCTTTAGGACAGATCCTGATCGAGGAGAGGGTCAGCCACCACCATCTTGCTGGAAAACTGTAGGTGACAAAGGTCATCTTACACAAAGCCTTGAACCAAAAGTTGCTAGATTAAGTTTTAAATGCATGTTTTCACTTATTTGCTGGTAACCATTTCTTATTTTCTCTCTTGTGCCTGAATTAACTTAAATTCCTATTTTTTTTTTTAATCTAAGCCAACCCAGTGGTGTGAACTGTTTGATAATTCCAGTTTAAGTAGCAAAGTGTTGAATAGGACTCCTTAAAAGGGTAACAAATAGTATCTCTCTGATTTGTTCCAAGACGGGGCTGGACATTTCAGAACATGTGTTTTGGGGAAAATTCAGGGCCAGGAACTGTGTGGACTCCTTATCCCAGCTGTTAACCATGACTAGGTGAAGCCAGTGGAAATTTGTGATATTGCAGGTCTGGGTCTAAGGCTGCCCAATAAAAGGCAGAATGCATGCTTGTTGCTAACTGTGGGAGTTCTGTGCAGAGAGCCAGTGACAAGGCACTGTGAGGCATTTGGGGTAACAGGGAAAGAGGTGATACAACAGTGGGTGGAAGTGAAATTAGCAAATGGACACATGTAAAATAAATCAAGTCCCAAGATTATGAAGCCAAAAGTGCTGTGCAAGTAGCATGTTCAGCACATGGGGATGGGTGTGCCTTATGTCATTTTTCAGCTCCCTCTGCCAAAGCAAAGAGCACCACTGATCAGCTTCAGAAATTCCCATTCTTATTCCAAGGCTGTAATGTGTCTTTGAAACAGGAGTACTAAAAAGTGAATAAGTAGGAGGAGACCCTTTTGGGGTTTGAGGATTGCTTACAGAAGAAAAAGGTATACAGAATAATGTAACTCAAGACAATAGGCAACATTAAAGCAAAATGATGATATTAGTTATGAAAACAACTGTTCTGAAAAACAAATTCAGTTTGCAAAAGACTTCATCTAAAAAAATTACACATTAGCTTAAAACTTGTCAGTTTGCCTTACCATGATGAATTTCATAATCTTCAGTTCCCTTTCCTTTAAAGACTGCTAGACATGGCTGATAGACATATAGATTACTGCAGACACTTGGTGCAGAAAGACAGTCAATCTTTCCAACCTATTATTAAACAAACAATGTTTAACAATGGAATCAAGTTTATTTATATTAGTATATTTGAAAAGTTGACATAAGTTGAGATGCTTTTCCAAAATGGTACTTCCTGTCCAGTTATAAATGCAATATTCTTTTATAAGTGTTAGTGGTCTTTGATCACTTTTATGACTAATACGATGTTTAAGGTGAAATATAATTCACACAGCTGTATTATGTACTGCAAACACAATTAGATAGAGAAAAGCTTCAAAAAAAAACAATTTAATATTGCAACACAGCTAATCACTGCTAATTCCTAACTCAGAGACAGGTATAGGAAATAGAAACTAAAAAAATCCAATTTATTCCAAATAAAATATCAAAAGAGAACATAGCATCTCAGAAATACTGGGGGACCAAATTCAGCTCTTAGCAGAGTAACTACTGAAGTCCATGGAAATTACTATGAACTTACCTTAGAGAACCTTATGATTTATGGTCTTTAATTACACAAATTTCCCTGGTTACACAAGAGCTACTCTGAATTACTTTTAAGAATGAAAGTTAATTTAGTTTCACCTTCAAGCACACACAAATATAATTATAAAATCTTTATGGGGTAAATATTTAAAATACTGTTCAAGATTTGCAAGACTTTTTTGTTTGAATTATGTCTTCATCTTCTGTAAAGAAAAAACTGCATTAGGCTTATCACAGACACATCAGATGTAACTGTAGAAATGAGACAAATACGGATTATAACCAGTTTTCAAATACAAGTGCCTAACCCATTCCTAGGTACCTAAGTCCATTTCGATTTAGTTAATGTGCAGCACATTTGATACGGAATTCAATGGGAGCTGCAAGTGCTCAGTACTGTGGAAATCACTTTGATTTAGACATCTAAGTCAGGGCTTGGGTGCCAACTTTGCACACCCAAGTTTGAAAATTATGGCCTACAGCAGGAATTCTCTCTCCAATGCAACAGTCTGATACAATAAGGAAGGTTAAGGAGAATGCATGTTGTAATTATTTTCCGTTCTTTCATGTTTTAACATACTCAAGTTCTACTTAATGGGCCAGATTTTGTTCTGAAATCAGTGGAGTAACCCCAGATTTACATAGGCGTGACAGCAAACTCTGTCTCAGTACTTATATGTTGTTATCTTTATTATCACCTGAAAACAGGTTGTTAACGGGAAGCTAGGGTGCATAATGCAAAATAAATGAATATTCTCACCTGAATATGTTCATCTTTAAGTAGAAAATTCAGTTTTTTAAGCTCATGCACATTTGACTTGTCACTCTCACCAAACTGAAAGAAAAGCAGCCACCGGTGATGAGCCACGTGGTCCTTAAAGTGGGAAGCAAACGAGAGAGAAATGCTTAGCTTCCAGTTTCTACCAGATATGTAAGTTAAACCCATGTTTTCAGTCATGTTACTGTAAATCAAATGCTAAACCTAAACCCTTATCCCATACACATTGCATTGCCCTTTAAAAAGAGACAAATTTAACATCTTTTCAATAGAGCACAACCCTCACAGAGAACAATCTAAAAACTACTTTTTAATCTTGCTTCCAATTTGCCTCCCTCATACTAGATCAAAATTGCTAAACTTTGCACTCTCTCTTTAAAGCAGTGATACTCAGACCTCAGTTGTTCAAGAGCCAAAATAGCGATCAAATTACCCAAAAAAGCCACAGGAGTGTGAATTCACTGTTTCATTTACTATAGTACAATTCCTATTTAATAGTATGATAGAAATATTTATGTGTGTGTATATATTTATATAAAAATAATCTCAGCAAATAAGTTAATAACATAGTGCAAGTTGATAACTTAATTGGTTAATAACACAGTGCTCTCCTGTCGACTTCAGTACTCCACCTCTCAGAGAGATGGAAGCTACGTTGACGGGAGAGTGCTCTCCCGTAGACATCCCTGTAAGTTGATCTAAGCTACATTGACTTAGTTATCTGCATAACTTAGATCCACTTACCTCATTTGTGTAGACCAAGCCTTAGTTTGGATACACTAACACATATAAACCCATTCAGTTGAGTCTTTCATTACAGTATTAGGATATCAATGACACTAGATTTAATTGTTGAAACACTCCACTAGGAATTTAGTCCATTAAAAAGAAAAACAGTAGTCATTACACCATTCCGAGCTCTTGGTGATTTTAGCCATATTTTCTTAGTTTAAAAAATGGTGCTTTTCCCCAGTTGCTCTGTGAAAGGCCTGATTGCAATAGAGGAAACAATGAAACTCAGCACAGATAAAAGGGCTGTCAAACATAGTAAGCTAGAGGAAAAAAACCCAACCTTTTTGAGTATAGTAATTAAGAATTGTTTATACCAATAGAAGGTGAAAACTTTTCAGAAAGATGAGATTATTTTGCTGAATGTGGCCTTCTAAACTTAAAATCAGAAATTATTTATTCGACTCCTCACTTTCACAGGCCTTGGGAGGCAGGCCAGTCCTTGCCCACAGACAACCTGAAGCAGACTCTCACCAGCAACCACACACTGCACCATAAAAACTCTAACTCAGGAACCAATCCATGCAACAAACCTCGATGCCAACTCTGCCCACATATCTACACCAACAACACCATCACAGGACCTAACCAGATCAGCCACACCATCACTAGTTCATTCACTTGCATTTCTACCAATATAATATATGCCATCATGTGCCAGCAATGCCCCTCTGCTATGTACATCGGCCAAACTGGACAACCCCTACGTAAAAGGATAAATGGACACAAATCAGATATTAGGAATGGCAATATACAAAAGCCTGTAGGAGAACACTTCAATCTGCCTGGACATACAATGGCAGACCTAGAGAGAGCCATCCTCCAGCAAAAAACTTGAAGACCAGACTTCAAAGAGAAACTGCTGAGCTCCAGTTCATCTGCAAATTTGACACTATCAGGTCTGGACTTAATATTGACTGTGAGTGGCTCTCCAATTACAAAAGCAGTTTCTCCTCTCTGGGTGTTCACACCTCCAGATCACCTGCAGGAAGTAGGCTTCACCCCCCTCCCCCGATTGAATTTACCTTGCTTTCTTGCCTGCTATTTATACCTGCCTCTGGAGATTTCCACAACATTCATCTGATGAAGTGGGTCTTAGCCCATGAAAGCTCATGATCCCTAATATCAGTTAGTCTATAAGGTGCTACAAGACACTGTCGTAAAATAAAAAACGTTACCTCTAATGAGTCTGGAGAGAGCATTTCAAAATCTGGAAGATGCTGCATTACTTCTAAGTATATTTCTTTGGCATCCAAGGAGTTGAGAAACTAGAAGAAAAAAAAGTCACTCTAATTATAGAAAATGTATAAACATTAACCTAATTGTTGTTAACTAGCAATCCTCAACAGAATTAACCTTAGTTCCCATTCATCAGCTGAAAAATGCTGTTAGTCAACATATGTTCCTTGATTCAAACTTCCCTTTAATTGCTATTATAAGAACACTATACTCTAAGCAGTCTGCTCTTTTAGATTTAAAAATGCATTTAGGCACACTGATCAGTGTTGCGATGCCCAAGTCTTATTTTCAAAAGTACTTTATGCACATAGGAGACTAAATCTCACTGTCTCACGTACTACTATTCTCCCCATCCCCCACACTAAAAACACAAAATACCATGCTTTGTCAAAATGAGTGCTAAAACAAAGTCATGGCCTCAGCTCACAAAATATTTTGTTTGGCAACATCTCTCTATTTTACTGTACTATTTGTATAGTTCAGATCACTATTTCTGTAATTTTGCAAACATCAGGAAGTGCATAAGTAGTAGTAACTCAGTGCTGGTGGATTTAATGTAGCCCAGTGACTGTTACTTTCTCTTCAGGTTCACTTTTGAAGAAGGGCTTAGGTGGCCACATCATGAGAGAGAGTCACGTTTCAGATTGGTGATTTTCTTGCATAAATTAAGAATATTAACCTCAAGACAACTGAAACAAGAGTTCAAGGTGATATGGTAATAGGAGGATAGCACAACACAGCATAAATCCATCAGTGACAGGCAATGCAAGTCCATTTTCAGTGCATGTAGGTCACATTTCTTTGAGATTTTAAGAAGGGTATATAGCTCATTATATATCAAATTTGCCAACAGCAAACAAGTTATATATAAAACTGAGAACAAACATTTCTCAGTGTATTAAATTTAATTTTGATTGGTAATGTTTATAATCCACTTTCTCATCACCACCACCATACTGTATGTACACACAAACTGTTTAAAAGCAACTCATACCAAAACACCTCCTTTCTCTTTATTAGTTAAGGTGGCTCCAGGTGGAAAGTATCCTGTAGTACTAGATGAAATATCCAAATTATCACAAAGCTCACCCTGGGTGGCACAGTCCATCCAGCCTACATTAACAAGGCCTTCCTGAAATAAAAGGGCAACAATTTGAGTGTTATTTTGAAACTCAAGGTCAGAAGAATTTCTGTAAATACAACAGAGGGAACTAGCTACTGTTTTTAGAAGATGGGGAAAAGGAAGACTAACAGGGAAGCACAACAATACTTTGATAGTCATGCACTCTATTTTAGGCATGCGCATCCTTTAAACATTTAGTTCCATTATATCATGTCCAGTAATGAGATGGCTCTCAAACAAAGCTGATTTTCAAACAGTTTGTTTTCAAGTTATTGGGTGAAATCTTGGCCCCACAGAAGTCACTGGAAGTTTGCCATTGACTTTTATGGCATCAGGATTTCACCCGTTGGAATTCTGAGTTAAATAGAATGGGTAACATCTCCAAATGAAATACTGCTTACCAACATGCCCGCTAGTTTAAGGCGCGTCTGGGAAGTCAGACAATCTGGAAAATGAAAATAATGATTTCCCTGTAAACACAAGGCTTTAAATGATCAAGTCATTAAACTTACTCTAGTTTAGAATATTTCTTCTCATCACCAAGAATCCCAGGACGAAGCAGGCTACAATTTCACAGTGCATGTTTGCTAGCTTTTTTTTTTAAAACAAAACAACAAAAAAAACAACTTTTTTTGTAACTTTTCAAGTGAAAATTTTGAGAAGCTACTTCCTATGTGATGACAATTGTGAGTGAAAATATTCTAGGTTGGCTTCATTGGCAATCCTCTCTCATTTTGAAATATGAGCCATTGTTTTACACGGCTTATGATTTCTGCCCTTGTAAGCTCACGTGAGCAATGTTTTAAAAATATTTACCTATGTATCAAATTGTGTCACAGAAAGAGATATCATTGGAATTATTAGGAACCCCACAAACATTTCTGGAAAGTACTAACTTGAGAAGATAACTCATTTTTTAACAAAGGAAATGCAGTAGATTTAGTCTACCTGGATTTTAGAGCTTGATACAGTTCCACAAGGCAAATTATTAGTTAAACTGGAGAAGATGGGGATTTATATGAGTATTAAAAGATGGATAAGGAACAGGTTAAAGAGAGACTACAATGGGTCATGCTAAAAGATGACCTGTCAGGCTAGTGGGAGGTTACTAGTGGAGTTTTTCAGGGATTGATCCTGAGACTAATTTTATTTAACATTTTCATTACTAACTTTGGCCCAAAAAGGAAGACTGTGCTAATAAAATTTGCAGATGATACAAAGTTGGAAGGTAAGGCCAAAATGGAGGAGGACTGCAATATCATACAAGAAGATCTGGATGACCTTGAAAACTGGAGTAACAGAATGGGAAGAAATTTAATAGTGCACGGTGATGCGCTTAGACCACCACCAACAATTTTTGCTATCAACTGGGGACTTATCAGTTGGAAATAACAGAGGAGGAAGCAGACCTGGATGTATTGGTTGATAACAGGATGACTATGAACCGTTAATGTGATGTGACTATGAAAAAGGCTAGGTATTTCCAGTAAAGACAGGGAAGTGTTATTGTCTTTATACAAGGCACTTTATATAAGTGAGACTTTATCTGGAATACTGTGTGCAATTCTAGTCTCCCATGTTTAAGAAAGATTAATTCAAACAGGTGCAAAGAAGGGCTAATAGGAGGATCAGAGGAATGGAAAACCTACCTTCCTTATGAGAGGAGTCTCAAAGATCTTGGTTTGTTTAGACTAACCAAATGAAGGCGGAGGGGAGATGTGATTGTCTCTATAAATACATCAGAGGAATAAATACAAGGGAGGGAGAAGGGAGTTATTTAAGTTAAGCACTAATGTGGACACAAGAACAAATGACCATTAACAAGTTAATGCTTGAAATTAGACAAAGGTCTCAACATCAGAGGAGTGAAATTCTGGAACAGCATTCTAAGGGGAAGAGTGGGGGCAGAAAACCTAATTGGCCTCAAGACTGAGCTTGATAAATTTATGGAGGGAATGGTGTGAAAGGTGCCAGTCCAAAACCCCACTGATTTATTTAAAAGGTTCACTCCCTCCCCGTTCTTTATTGTCTGATCATCAGATTTGTAGTTTGTCATATGCAAACTTAGGTTGTGCAAGGGCTACATAATGTCTAAAATATTTAATAATCAAGCTTTTTTTGCATTACGATTGGAGGGCGAAGTCCACCACTCGGGCCAATGAGCGGAGATGCTGTGTACTTTTCTAGTATCTGCCATTGCAGACTATGAGCTGTAATAGTAGTCAAAACCTGTCTGTGTCAGTTGCATGGGATGTGGGGGCTACTGCAAAAGTATGGATCCCATAGCCAGGCCCCACTGTGGGTGCAGGACAGAGGCCTATCCTGTGACACACATAGGGTGTGCAAGCAACACTGTACGGATCCTCCTCTTTCCCAAGTAGCCCTATAATGGGGCTTAAGTAGTCCATATGGCCTTTTGCTGGCCTTCCACACTATAGGTGAATTTTAAATCTTCATTAGAAGCAGGAGCAAATGTCACTCTCAGCGGGGAAAAAAAAAAAGAATTGTTTTCTCTTCAATCAGTTTGCCTTATTTCATATATTTACCTCCACCCTCAGCACAGAAAGTGATCAGCCAGCCAAGACCAGAGGCAAATGAAGCTTGAATAGCATTAACAAAATTTCCTAAAACAAAAAAACAAAATCCATATCAATTTCTGTTTTTTTTGTTTTACATATGAAAAATTATTTTATGTAAACTAGGAAACAAGCATGCTTAACAGCACAATTGAAGTTTAAAAAACCAGTTTAATTGTAAGTATTGTGTGTGTGCATATGCACAAATTTGAGCTTTGAGTAAGACATACTGGATGCACACATTCAATTAAATGTAGATATAATCCTGGCAACATCTCGTTATCTTAAATAAAATAAAAATATCAGTAGCCCAAACAAGTTACATTACCTGCCCATAACTCTGTCACTGTGCTTCTGACATACTGCATGGCAAAACTCATTAAACTTTCCTTTGATCTATCTCCATAATATTTCACTGGATTCTACAAAAAAAGTGTTTTAATGCAATATTTAACTTATAGAAATCATTACGTAGTAATTGATAATTCAAATTATTATTTATACTGAAGATGGACCTTAACCAAAATCCTAGATCCAAATGCTTTCATCCTTCATCCCAAACTTTAGAATGTTTGGTGTTCAGCCTTAAATTTGAATTTTGTGACTCAGACACTTGTCTACTTTATATGTGGCTTCCATTTAGTCCACCAATACAAGGATTATAAGGTCTCAGAATAATCAATTCCCATAGACATGTCTGTTTGCTTAAAAGAAGCGATTGTGCCAGTTTTCTGTTAATATACATCTCCTCTATTTTAACCTCCTCAAAAGTTAATGCTACAGTGGAAAGAATGCGTAATGTGCTGAATGCTCAATAACCAGACTAAGTAGCATGAGGTATAGCATATTACTACAGTGAAATACATTTTGTAAAAATAACGTGCAGGTATCTTTTAAAGGAATACTGTCAAAGTTCCTTAAGCTTAAAGCAGAATATTGCATATATTTAAACATTGTCCTACATTGTTGGAAACTCCCATACAGAACTGTGATAGAGGCAGTGTGGCTCAGTAGATAGAGCATTGGTTGGGTGTTCAAAGCCTTGTATTCAGTTCCTAGATCTGTCACTTACTTTACAACCCTGAACAAATCATTTAACCTCAATGTCCCATTTGGGGGAAATTGAAAGAAGTGATACTTACTCTCTATTGCAAAATGATCTGAAGAGAACTGAGAGGTATTTATTTATTTCTTCATTTAGTGGTAATATAATATGATCAAAAGTGAAATTATCTAGTGTAATTGGGCTGTTCATAGTTAACGAAAGTCCAAATTTTTTTTTAATAAAAAAATAAATTAGACTATTATAAAGAAAAATTCTTTACCAGGATAGCATCAATGATAACACGTATTTTACTTGAGTATTCTTTTTTAGAATTCTTTTAACTTTATTTTAATTAATTTTTATATAAAATATAAAAACACATAATCAAATATCAATACATGCACAAGATGAACATCTATATGCTCTTTCCATTATTTATATAACCTGGAAAAACCCAAAGCAGTTTGATTACTCACCATTCCAGTTTTAAAAACATAGAGACTTGGATAACTATTAATTCCTTTGATCCGACAAAGCATTCTATTATCACCACAATTTACAGCTCCAATGCGTAAAACTCCATCCATTTCTTTAGCAAATTCTCTCCACTAAAAAGAAGGAGGGAAAAAAAGAAAACTTGGGATGTTTTCTGTTGAAAACAATTTTCAAAATTCTTCTGCTGTTGGCTTCTTGAATTACTGCTGCTGTTGGCTTCTTGAATTACTGCTGCTGTTGGCTT